>VUYV01000026.1:1026703-1130511 GCA_008711295.1 Anarhynchus alexandrinus
CCCCCCCCCCCCCCCCAAACTAGGAGTAAATGCAATGTTCTTTAGTGATGTATTTTAGGATTTTGCGCAATTCTTTATGTTGTAGATTACTACTTGAAAAATCGTGTCAACTCACCTCAGCCAACTGTTTTCCTAAAGCAGAATGCTCATAGATGATATTTTATTTGCAGTTTAAATGATCTGTAACATCAGTTTTCCTAGAAACAAAAGAGAAGAAAACACATGTATTTTTACATTTCTGACAAGAAATAGTGCCATGGTATCTCCTGGAGTTGTAGGCTATAATTCTAAATTGGCTGTGGAATCACATTTCTCAGTAAAGCTTACGTGAACGGGGGAAATGTACGTAGTTTCATTATTTTCCAGCAGTGGAATACAATCAGGTGAAGTTCAGCTCGGTTTCAGTTGGCTGCTGCTTGGGAGTGGTATGGAGGTATGTCTGGAGGAGGCTAGATCACATTGATGGTGAACTTTAATACAATACTACATAACTGTCAAGAGTCCTTAAGAATAGAGTATGAAGAGCAACACCTTTATTCCCCCGTGACTGTGAGTGGCTGGAGAAATATAGAACACCTTCAATAAGTAGCTTCTGATAAAATGGCCAAAGCCTACCCTAGGGTCTTGTAGGGATAAGAAATGATGTTGCGGGTTTTCCACCGTGTCTCTCTTCAAGCTATCTTGAGCACTTACTATTGATAGTCTTGTTCCTCATCTATGGGTGTGTACTCTTGCCATCTTTTTGAGGCCGCTAGTATATTTTTCCTTCCTAGAAAACTTCTGGTGATGTAAGTTTTTTTAATTTAAAACTTGTTGTGAGAGAGATTATGGTAATGACTGCTGCATCTGAGTAACTGTAAAACCTATGAAATGTGTTTAGCATCTTGGCTTTGCCTGTAATGCAGCGTACACTATTTGAGTTTTTGGGTTTTGTTGGTGGGTGGAATTAGATCAGTTGCAAGGTTTCATGCAAGTGTTAAAGCATTTGCTGAGGTTTTATGTTTGATCCTTACGTATTAATTCTGCATCTTCTAATACAAATAGTGACTACATTTTTTTAATTCAAGTTATAATTGGCCTTTTAAAATTTTATAGCAGTGATTAACTTAGTTTGTAGCAATACCTTCTTCCTCTTTTCACAAACAGAACAGTGTTAGTGGTTTGTTGTTGGTTGTTTTTTTTTTTTGCCTAAAAATTTGTGTAGATTACTTCTGACTGAAAGCACACTACAAGGATTCTGGTTCTTGTTACTTTCCCACTGCTTCCGGTGCTGCCTCAGGAGCATTGCCTGCTAATTATAAACAATGTTGATGTCTACCATATGTTTTGGTAGAAAATACAGGATTCCTGCTGTCCCACTCAACTCTAATGCCTAGCTTACAAGTATTTGTGAATATATAATGGAAATGTTGACTCCCCTATCATGTAGTTTTGTAATAAGCCCATGTTTTCAGCCTTCAAGGAAATAACATTTTAGATTGAGTATTAACATCTAAAAATATAGTCAAATACTTTTTTCATTTAAATTTGCAGAAGCCAGGATCTAGAGCTCAAACTTGTATCCCTAACAGACAGTGTTGTGTTCCAATGCCAATGGTAAGTAAGATCAATGTCTTCCAAAAGTAAGATCTTTAAAATTTTCATGCAATATGTTTGGTTCTTATGAGGCTTTGACACTGATGAACGCACTGCATAGAACAATATCTTTGCAGTTGGTTTTGCACAAACTTATTTAGGCTGTAACTTATGCCTTCTTTAACTTACTTTACTTCATTTTTGTCTTGTGACTTTGTAAAATCTTTAAAAGGTGCTATAACAAAAAGCTGCTGATACTGAAGTTATGTTACATAGTTTGACTTAGATACTATAAAATAGTGTGTCTTGTGTTACAATGTCTCACAGTGTTGGTGTCACACAGAGTAGTGTGTGCAAATGTATTGGAGGGTGTTTAAGCATAAGACTGGAGATACGTGAATTCTAATTTAAAGACAGAGCTGTGGTTGTGGGAGTAAGGAAAGAAGTTTTAAAAGCATTGAGGTAGTTTGTTGCTGCTCTGATTGGGTTGATAAGCTTGTGCACAGAAGAGAAATGAGAGACTTGAGCACCTTGAGCGAGCAAATAGAAAAATGCACTGTCAAAGCTTCTTACTCTTTAGACTAAATGAGTGAGAGCTTTTGAAGTGAGGATATCCTTACGGCAGACTCTAAACTCAACAAGGAAGCAAGTGAAAATCAATATGGAGTGTTGTTTTCCTGTTTCTAGGTGAGAAGATGAGCTGCTGCGTTTTGGACAAGCTGAAGTTTGGAACGCTGGGACATAAAGAACCCATTAAGGAGGAAATTACAATAGTTAAGAGGAGATGAAGGTATGACTTAGGGCTTTGCAGAATCAATGATTCAAGGGAGATAGATGTAGTAGGCATGTGAGAATTCAGAGCCAAGCTAAACTCCTATGGTGTTGACAGAGTTGAATTTGAGATGTGTTCTTAGGGAGATATCATGAAGGATAAATGTTGACCAGACCAAGTAATCACNNAAAAAAAAAAAAAAAAGATGTTGGAAGAATAAGATAAATGGATTTGATGTTAACTTGATGTTTTGGTCACTAAATGATAGGTACGGCTGAACTTGAGAAAATAAATGACCCTTCTTGAAGGAAAGGGTCAGGATGGACACAATGTGTAGATGAAAGGTGCTATGGCTTATCTACTTTTAGGTGTGGGTAAAAGCAATGGTTTCTTTCTAATCAGTATATCATCAATGCAGGTTGTCTGTTTTCTCTCTGCTAGCATAGTGTTTGCTAATTCTTTCATGTTATAGTTTAATTTGGCCCTAGAAAATAGTGTCGGTGGAAAACATATGCGTTATATCTATGCAAGATGCTCCAGGTAGCAATTTAGCATGATTTTATGTTCTCTGGAGCATGTGACCATTTATTTTATTATGGTGGAATGCTACATGTTTTATTTTGAGGGAATGGGAGAGAGGGAGAGGTGCTGTGGTTACTGCAGGTGGTTGCTGTGGCCAATTTAATTTGTGGTTTGCAGCTGAAATGTTCAGAATTTTTAACATGAGTACAAAAACTGAAGACGTCTGTGCAAGTTAACAAAAGATTTATTTCTCTTGTGCGCAATAATTCAAGGGCAGCATAGATAATTATTTTTCTATAGCAATGAATTCATGTCATTCTGAAATATTTTGAAACTTAAAAATGTGAATGAACAAGGTATTTATGTACCAGATCTGGCATATTTCAATCTGTTCTACTTTCATGTTTGGTTAAGATTAGCAAAGTTCTCAAATTACTTACTCCTTATGAAGGGATTTTTATTGTTCTACTCATTGTGTCTACCTTGTGTGTTGTGCAGTGAGGGCGGAGGGGGAAGCCACTACCATTTTTTTTTTTAAAAATGCAGAGGAAATTGTTCAGGATGTTTCAAGGCCCACATAAAATCTTACTGTTGAGCTGGGAACTTTTTTGGTCAGGTATCAAACCCAAAGTTTTAGAAATTTGTAAACAGTTGTCTTCTTAGCCTCTCATTTGTTTTCTTTGTTTTCTTCTTGTTTTGGGTCAGTTTTCTCCACCTAAAAAGGATGACTTATTTTGTGTTTGCTATGCTTATGTTTACACACCCCACCTTAATTTTCCTCTCAAACAATGCCTTGCTTTTTCACACTCCCCAGCACTCCGTATGGCTTTCAGTTTAGAATAGCTTTTCTTTTTGCATCCATTCAGTTACAGTGACTATACCGGGCTGAGAAGTGATTCTGAGGGCCTGAGCCACATGCACTTGTAATCAATGCCAAGTATGTGTATTGTTATGAAGTTGTAGATTGTTTTCTTATATAAATGTTATAAAAGGAACAAGAAGTTCTAATCTTGCACCCCAGAGAAAAGTTATTTTTCATTTGCTCTGGACTGCCAACAGTTGCACTCATCAGTGCAGCTGTTTTGTCTTTTGACTCAGCCTGGAATTGTCCAATCTCTTTCCTCCCACTGTCTTAGTTATATGAAGTACTGAAGGCATAAGAGCCCTCTGTGATCTTTCATCGCAACCTAGTTTTGGACAGTTCCTTAAAGAACCGGTCATAGGGTACTCATTTCCCCCAGCTCAATCTTGCAAGCTTTTATGACTTTTTTTTTGTAGAGGCAGCTAGAAGAGGAGTATATAATTTTATTCTTCTATTCATTGATTATTTTTCCCCCCAACATGTGACTCAAAAACTCTTTCTGTGGGAGAATTTATAGTCTGTGTGATTTCTGTCTTATTTCCACAAGATCTCTGACTAAGTGAAATTTTTAGAGCTAGACCTGAGATTTATTTTTTTAGGGGTCTTAGGGAAGCATGTCAAGGAATAAAACATCTGTGCAGTGCTTTGAACATAGCATTTCATTTGACCTATTGCTATGTAGAAAGCGGTGGAAGAAGCAACCTCCCAAACTGCATAATTTTACATGTTCTGTGGTTACTTGATGCTGTGAAATGAGTTGGGACTATACCAGATGACTGCAACTTCTGCTGTTTTGGCTGCCTGTTGCAAGGGAGGGTATAAGGTAGATCAGAGTCTTCTGTTGCCTGTGGTAACATCCTCCAAGGGCAAGATACAGGGTTCTGCAGGAAGGTAAACATGGTGTCTCTCTCTGTAAATGTGGCAGCAAAGAAAATGTGGAGACACATCCAAAACCCATGACTTATTTTCTCTACTATTCTAGATAAAAGAAGCCTGAAAACTGCTGTAACTTAACATATACCATATGTGTTTGGCTTGGCCTGGGGCTGGAAAGGGTAGAAAACTCTAGCAAGCTATCATTTTGTATGTCACGTGTTGTAGCGTCATTACAAACGTTTGCATGTGTTTGTTTGGGTTGGAGCAAGACTGCTGTCTGTGGACATGGCCTTTGAATCCAAAGAAGTGCTATTCTTTGAGAGAGTGCTAATTGCTGCACAGTGTCCTGTGTTTGCCCTTCTCGTATTAAAAGACTGAGGTGTCATTACCGTGTTTCACAGCTGTACATGCAGATGTTATTGTGCCTCTGTAGTTATATTGTTTCTGTGCTTGGTACTCTTCCTTCTTTTCTTTCCGTCTGATACTTGCTCTAAGTCTGAGAAAAAGCCCTACCATCCTCTGAAATGAATAGTTGACTGAGATCAAAGTTAAAACTTATGAGCTCAATGTCTTTTTCTTCTCGGATGGCATAACCTTTCTTATTCACTTGTTCTACATTTGCTGGTTCATATTAACTATATTGCTCATCACTTCTTTTTGCCACACATTTCTTATTTCACTTTTCACAGAATGTTGGGGAAGGGTAAAAGGGTGGGAAATGAATATGGAAGATGGGTTAAATAGAGGAAGTAGTTAACAGGCAGCTCTTCTAAATTCTATTATTAGCTGTAGTTAGAAGACAAAGTGTGTAAGGTAAGACTTGAACCTTCTGGTGAAAATGGGGCAGAAGAAATGGAGTTTTTTCAAGCTTGAATTTGGTATGGCTTTGGCAATATGCGTTTGCATCACAGCCTAGCAAACTGTTAACCCTTCAATCTGCCCATTCATCTGCTGTCACAAGTTGCTGAGTTAAAATACTAATGGGGTATGTGTAATGGAACTGACATTGTATGGTTGCATTTTGCTTTAAAATTAAACAAATGTATGTACTGATGAAATCAACTGAGTCTGTGGTTTTTATTTTCTTAATCCTTTAGTGTGAATTAGGTTATGGGAGATCAGGATTCGTGTCCTTGTGTACAACTTGAAAATCAGGGACAATATAGAACTTCAATATGCCCTTTTTTATGGATAGTTTTTGCAGATAGTGAAAAAGAAAATATAAAGAACAAAATGGGAAAAAGCAAAAAAAACTTGATTTGATCTTCTTGGAATATATGGAGTTACCTTTTCTCCTGAGGTTTTAAAGGACTCTGACGTTAAAAATGTGTTAGTGCTCCTCATAATGTGTTGAAGAGTAAAAACCAAACACTGCATTTGAGTACCTAAGCTGATGTTACTCTGTCAGGTTTTGTTGTTATTTTGAAACTGTCCAGCTAAGTAACCCAGTTCCATGTGCTCTTTAATTGAAGGCAGTGTTAACTAATGAATGCTTACAGCCTTTTTCTACTTTTTGGGCAGGATCGATGGGCTTCTCAAATTACCTGAGGGCAGCAGCCCTGGAGACACCTTTGTGTTTTCTCTGTCTTTGTGCTATTTAGCTGTGGGAGAGACAACATCCTTTAATGTAGCTTTAAGGAAGGTGAAATAATAATCTACATAGATAATTGTGATATTCAGCTTTCTCTATATCTTTTGCACATGGATTTTATTTCTGTGTGGGACAGATGAACTTTTTTTAAGCTGACTCAGGGAAAGCATAGGGTAATGCTTAGTGTGTTGAAGTTAGAATCTGAAAAAACTTGCTGGCTTCAGGGAATGAAGCTGTTAATTTGGAAGGTCTGCAGTTCAGGAGTTGATTTTAAAAGAACTTCATCCTATATGATTGAAGCTTTTCTTTTTTTTTTTCTTTGCAGTACCTCAGAATGTCTATTGTTATTTGTGCTATTGTTTGTGCCTGGACTTGCAAGCTGCTACAGTTTTGAATGTAGCTGCCCATCTGCTTCTTCGTTTTTTTATAGGCAGGTCTGTGGCGTTCCTTCTAATATCTCAAGTCTTCAAAAACATTAATGAATTAAACATCACAATACTCTTGTAAAAGGGAATTAGATGGAGGGACTGAATGAAGACTAAAAGGAATAAATGACTTGCTGAAAGCCATATGTATATTTCATAGCAGAACAAGGAATAGAAACCAGATGGTTTTTTTCCTGACTTTTAGTGGTGTGCTTAACAGACCAGCTATGCTCTCTTGCTTGATACGTGATGAGGGAATGAAGAAAGTACTCATTCTTTAAAACTTGCAATAGATGCTTGTGAACAGACTAACCTGTTTAAAGACCTTGCACCATGTAGTGAGAGTACTAAGTGTTTCAGGTCTAACAAATTTGAGTAAACACGTTTATATAAATTCTCATTGAGCCCGAATTAATTTCGATTGTTAATGTTTTTAACCAGTGGTTCCCACTGGGTTGCTTAGAAAGAAAACACCTGTTATTTGCAGGGCAGCTTCTCTCTAACATCTTCAGGGCATCTTCTAGTCATCTAGTCAATGCAAGGTTGTCAACTTCTCCCTCTGCCCTCTTCCTTTAATAGACTTACAAAGGTTTTAAACAGTGTCTGGACATTGGTTCTTATTTAATTTTTTTATTAGATGAGGCTGAAGATGTGTAGCAGAAAATGCAGGTGATATTCTTCATTCATCAGAAATCATGCACTTTTATGCTGAATTACACATAGTTCTTACTGTGTGTGGGTTTTGTGGCATTTGAGGATTTTTTTGAAAGAACTTCTAGGTTTTTTAGACTGTTGTGTGAAACAACGTAATTTACAGTCTTTCCAGAGCCTAGAAATTATATGGGATGCAGCCTACCAGGTCGTGATTTGATTTCACGTTGGAGTGCAGCCAGAAATATTATTTGCATTTTTATCTGTTCTGTGATTTCTATTTCTTTTTTTACTATTTGTTTACTGTCTCCCCAGCCTCCTGTCCTCCCCCTAATGTATATCTATTTCATTTAAGTTTGTATTTCAGAAATTTTTCTCCATAATTAGTATTAGTTTCTGCTTGGGGGGGTGTGGGTGCAAGAGTTTTCTGTTTCACTGGAACGCCTTTCAAATATTTAGGTTTTAAGTACAAATATTATGTGGATTTAGTCTTCCCACTTCTCTGTGGAAATCTTCAAAAGAATGGAGACATTGTTGCAGATTAACATTGCTGTATTGATTTAAAAACCTGAAAGCCTAGGTCATTCTAAACAAGTTCAGTGAGGTTCTTCAACATAGTTCTTTTATTTAGCATGTTTCCTGTATGCGCAAGTTTTGCAATTTGGCATATGGTATTTTAATTGGCAAAGTAGGTTGCAGGTGGGCATGGAGCACTCTAGATTGTTTCTGAAATTCAGCAAACAGATTTAACCTCTTTAACTTTTTTTGTATCTGTAAAATTTGAGCATATAAAAGTTATGTCTTTTGTTTTGGAAATTATAAAATCCAGCTTCTTGGAGTATTTCAGTTTCCTGAAATCTGTTCTCTTCAGTGCTCTTGTCTGTCTTCTGTAGTTTTTTTCTATTTAATGAATCCAAATGACTTTTTTTTGTTGTTGTTGTTGATGAATAGACACTGGATCTGTTTCTTTCAGCAAAATAGTGGTACGACATCAAGAAACACATCATTCTTTCCTCATTCTAAATTGAGAGCTTGATGGCTTAGTTTAAGAGCCTGTAATTCTGTTTTTCCTCCAAACAAGTTAAAAAGACTTTACATTTTATTTCTAGGTCTAAATATACTTATATCTGCTTTTTAGCAGTGTACCTTTTTAAAATACCCGTGATAGCTCCCAGTGGAGAGTGGATGCCAGCTCTTGTGAAATTGTTTCACTTTCAAATGTTAAAAAAAAAATTGGTTTAATTCATCCTGAGATTCTCTGGACTGTTAAAGATAGAGAAGGATGTTAAACCTTATTTTTAAACCTGAAGATTTTTTTTCTGGTGTGTTCTGATAACCTGCTCTGGTGAGAGTTTTCTTCTAGAAGGAGCACATCAAAGCTTTCACAGAAGAGAGGTAATTGAAAACTTCAGGAGTTTCTGGAACAAAGGCTAGGTGTTTGAAGTTATTGGCAATTGTTCTGACTCACCTCTTTCCACTCTGAATGAACAGAATGCTTCTTTTGGTTCCAGGAAATACCGAACAAAAGAACTATTTTGATCCATGGACAGTGCCACTACAGTGGCAGAAAGCCAGGTGGTGCTTTCATATTAAATAAATCGGTCTTTTCACAACAGCAAAGAAACATGCTCCCTAGAGTCAATAAGTTGAAGCAAACTTTTGTTTGTGTGTCAAAGTATGAAGATAATGAAGGTTGTGTGTAGGTTTGGGGTTTCTGCATTGATTATAATAAAGAGCCATTTGTAATAATTTTGAGTTGAGATATAACCTGGGGAGGAAAGGGGAAAAATCATTACCAGGTACATGTTCTACATCTTAACAAAAAAAAGAATACTGTCAAAGTTAAATAACTTACACAGGGTTGTTCGAGTGTGGTGGTTGAGGGATGAAAATGACTCCCTGAGTCATTCTTGCATTTTGTATTTTATGCAACAAATAACCTTCAAATTTTTGTCTGAAGCATGCAGGAAGCTTTAATTGGATGCTTATTTGAGTCATTGTTTAAAGTGCAAGTTGTCTTGGGACTCAATTTGCTAAAAGAACTGAAACTTGTTTGTTTCCTTCTGTAATATGGAAAATGTGTATTTTATATAATTGACAAACATGACGTAAATATGGGGATTTTGGGATAAGGGATGGGAACGAACGTTGTGAAACATTACACGTTGGAACAGAGAGGGACAGTAAAAAGTTGTTGAAATACTATTTCTGTTTCATAATAAGACTAATCATTCTGCTTTTTTTGTTTGCAATGAAGCTCGTTTTTTAAACAAGAAAAGGAATACTTGTTCTGCTTTACCTCAGGCTCTCTATTGGGAGTTCTCTGGGTTTTGTGTTGGGTTTTTTTTTCTGTTTGTTTTGGGTTTGGGTGTGTGGTGTTTTNATCCAGACTGAGAACTCCAGGTTGCAGTCTGAAGCCCTGTGAATTTAAAGAAAAATTACCAAACTTTTTTTTCATTTTGATGGGATACTGGTGCATGACTTGGTTTGCATATTTCTATGCAGAATTAGGGTTTTTTTTTGTTATGGATTGATTTGTGCAAGTATGAACTCAGAAAGACTTATAAGCAGATGCCAGTTGCTACTTTGTGTAGGCTGGAAGAGAAGGTTGCAGTTCAAGCATCCTGTTGATTTGTCAATGAAACACAGAAGCTTAATCACTGTGAATTGCAGTTCAGAAAGCAATAAAAATTGAACGAGAGTAAGAAGAGATTTGGAAACAAAAGGAGCAGAAGCATTTCCAGCTATGGGTTAGACATACTTATTCTGGCTGTTGGATGTTTTTCTTTAACTGAAGACGTGCTAATGGCAGGGTAATGGCAGTATACTGACATAAATGCAGCATAACATATTTAAATAATTATGATATTCCTGGTAATGTGAGGCAGACTATGCAAAAGTGCAATTTTATTTACACTTATTTTACACCTGAATGACTGAGCAAACAGATGATCTACCTGTAAATTAATTGTAGTTTAATGGGGTTGGGAAATAAGTTTTTTTTATATGTTATCTGTGTCTTTGCTTGAGATTTCTTTGATTTTTATTTTTTTTTTATTATGAGGGGAAGAAATCTCTAATTAAAGACTTACATGGAAAAATGCATATGATATTTTTTTTTTCTTCAGTTTTTACAATACTTTGAATTTTGGTTAGAGTGGTCTGTACTTCCTGCAAAAGATTACAAAAGTGTTTTGGCCCGTGCTTGTTCTAGTAAAACATTGTAATTGATTTCCCATGCTTGACAACTTTAACTTCTTGTGTTTCAGAGCTGTGAAAATTATCTGAAGTAGAATGGAAGCTTCAGTAATATTACCCATTCTGAAGAAAAAATTGGCTTTTCTTTCAGGTATGGTTTCTGTTTCCTCAATTCGTTCCTCCTTACTTCATTTGGATGGGATTTTTAGGTTGGTTACTTGTATTCGCTGGATGTGTTTAACAGAAATATCTTGTTGGTTAGCGCTTTGTCATATTTCAAAAGGATCTCTGAAACTTTTAATCTAGTAGCCAAGCTATTGCTCTTGGCATTTAACGCTTGTTTTTGCTGTAGCCTGTAGCTCAACCCACAAAGTTGATGTCATGAAGTTTCAGTCCATAGCAGACATCCAAGAATGAGCCTTTCTATTTTTTCATGTGGTTCTAGAAATACACAGTGAATATCTTTAGGATTTTCTTTAGAAAAATTTTTCTTCCTTTCCACTCCTGTCTTATCTCCAACATAGAAATGGATGGAAGCAGAATTAGCCATGCATTGCAAAAGTTTGATTATTTCCAAGTAGTTACTTCAAGAAAGGCTACAGTTATCATTGTATTTATTAAAACTTCTTGAATCTTGGGTTGAAGGTAACTTTCTCTCCTCCCCATGCCAGAGAAAACCAAAAGAGAATACTTAAAATGATGAATGACATTCTCTTGCTGATTTCACTGCTGTCATAGATAGTTGCGTTAGTTCTTGATGCTTGATTGTCTGCTCTAGGGTAGGTAGATAACTTGCAGAACAATTCTCAACTTCACGAGTTGACAAGTGTTGCCATAAATAAATATTCGTCTGGCTTAATTTATTTTAGCTAGTCTAGTTTAGCCTGCTCCAGTCACTTGAGAAATGAAACCTGTTCCTTTGTTAATAGAACTTGTTTTGCTTTGAATTTGCCCACTGTCCCCAGCAACTGCAAATCAAACAAAACAAACAAAAAAAAACCCCAAAATTCAACCTACATTAAAGTCTGGGATAGTGGGCAGTTTCTTCCGTAGTAATAGCAGATGCATTGTATGTTGGTTGTTCAGCATTATACCGCAAGGGGAAGTTCTCATTAACTAGAGTGCATTTTCAGTTTGCTATTAAAGCTGCCTGATCCATTTTGAAATATAGATGTTCTTAGTGGAAAGTAATTTATTGAGTGGCAGTTTAAATGCTAGGAACCTTTTTGAACCTACATATTTCTAAGTAGGTTTGACCTTTTTTGAATTGTGTAGTATTAATGGATGCTTTAATTTAACGAATGGTAAAGATTCATGCAGTAGCTCTTTTAAGCATTCTGCAGTGTAAGTAAAGGAACCCAACAGAGAAATCAGTTTATCATGTCTCTTTAAAGCAATTTTATTCCATATAGTTTCATAAATAAAAACATATTAATGATTAAAACCAAATAATCAGAAAAATCATATTTTAGGAAAACATTTTCCAGTGTTTGTATGTTGAAGTCTCTTGTCATTTTTGAGTTAAATTGGTACAAATAATGTTGGCCCTGCCTTCTTTTTCTGGAAGCAAAACAGAGTGGTTTCTAATGAAGCAGTGCCTCCTCAGATTTGGAATCCATGGCTGTGTAGCTTTGTGTTGGTAGGTCATTACAAATAGCAGGGAAAAAAAGGCAAGCTATTGACTCGGCAAAAAACCTGAACCACCACTTTGGTGCAAAATGAGTTAAAAAATTCTGAGTGGCGCTTCTGAGTTACGACATACATCATGTTAATTTCCCCTGATTTTATTTTTTGGGTTTAGTTCTAAGCCTAAAGATTCAGATGGTCTGAGTGTAGTGCTGCTTTATAAGAGAAGGTGGTGTTTGCCAGGCCTGAAATCATAATGTGATTGAGTTTATCTCACTAAACATTGTATTCTGAAGGTGGTGGTAAATATTTATACAATCTTTAATTTTTAGAAAGGAGTTACAAATAATAAAACCAAGATCAAAGAACAACTTACTTTACTGTTTAATTAAATAATTCTTGTTGTTTAGTGTGTTAGTATTGGGAAATGTTAGACTACATCCATGGTAGCCATCACTTCTTAACTGGTAACTTTAGGTAATATTCCTTTAAAGCCCCATTCAGTTTTTGTCAGTATTTCCTTTAAAAATACAATTTTGAGTTAAAATGATTCTTGGACTGATAAAGATATACCAGTTATCTTTTACATAAATGACTGGCCATAATTTTTCACCAAGGAAAAGAATCATCGATAACTCCTACGTTCTTCTCTTTTTGTGCTATGGCAGGTTGGCAGAGCATTTACCTGATCTGTGTATACTTCAGTGCAAGAAAGCTGCACAAAAATCACAGTGCAGGCAGAATACAGATGTTTGAATCTTTTCTAGTAGTGTTTATAAGCTGGGGGAAAACCCTTCAGTTGTTACGCAAGATGACTTGTCATGAAACTGAATAATTTAGATAATTATTGTGGTCTTTTTGTGAAATGTCAAGAGATTATAGTTTTTGGATTTGGTTTGTGGTTGTTTTTTTTTTTTTTAAGTCAGTTCAGCAAATGTTTTTTTATATCCAGGTGTACAAGTGAGAATTTCTGTGTATCTAGTATCTTGCATGAGCAGGCTTCAAGTGCCAATTCTAAACCGTCTTTAGTTAGACCCTGTTAGACACTGGAGGCTTTCAAGTCTGTAAACAAAACATGAACCACTATTAATAGTTAACTGCTTTTGTGGGGGCTGGTGTTTGTCTCATGAATCCCGAAGTAACCTCGAACAGAACAAGTCCCTTCTGGTTATGAATCAGCAATGGTAAGACTAACTTGCTGTAAAAGCAAGAAGAACACATGCTTTTCTGCAAACCTTTCCTTCCCCAGCTACGCATATATTCATTAAAATGAACAACTGTAATGCTCCACTCATGAGTTCATGGGTAGGGGAGGAGAGGGAGCATTAGATACAATTCTTACAAATATATCATTCAATAGAGTCCTGAGCTGCTGCCATGGCTTATGGACTTGCGGACCCTGGAAGGTTCAGGGTGACCCTTCCACTGTTCCCTGTTGAAATACCTTCATAACCTCTTGTGTTCTTACTTTTCCTATCACAGGCTTACTCAGTTTGATCAAGAAATTCTGTCCAGTCTGTGTTCTTAATTTTTATTATTAGTTGTGGCAGTGTTTTCTTGCTTCTCTGCTCCAGTAACTTTTCATAGTTCCTCAGTTTTACAACGTGTAATCCATTTTTGAAGTTGGCTGTTGCAAATTTTAGTTTCAATGAATTTATTTTCTATATTCCTAAAAACTGCTACCCTCCTTTCTCTGAGGATTTCCTTATGGAAAAGGAAAGACCAAATGATGCCTGAACACTTAAGGAAAGGCTTTATTAATTTTAATGTTTTATTCTTGTTGAGAGATGGTAGCTAACAAGCTACCATTGAATCGATATGGTTTCTGAATTATTATTTTATATCCACAAACTTACTGTTTTCCTCTTACTGTTGGATTTAATGCATGCTCACTAAGCATTGTAGCAAGTGAAGTGAAATTCTTTTTTCAGTCCAAGTCTACAGATGAAATCAGATGTCCAGTTTTTAAAGCATCAAGATATTTTTCCTTCTGTTTTTGTCCTGCTTCCCCACTCCAATTTTCAGGCTTTCTGTCATTCAGAAACAGAGAAGGGTGGACAATCTGTAAATAACTGTTGCTTTAAACTGTGACTCCCTCTTAGTTTCTGCGGAAAGGATCTGTTTGTCCTTTCTCTTATAGCTCCACTCTTTAATTCTTTTGTTTAGAAATGTAGTTATTAAAAACTGAACTGGTGTTTTCCAGCAACAATTGTCCCCAAAAAAAGAGAAAGGGAGGGGAGCACAACTTTGCAACGTACCACCTAAAGCAGTAGGTCCTTTATGAAGATATGGATAATACGTGTGTACCAGTGGATCTTTAATACTCTTCAGGGAGTTTGCACAGCTTTGGAAACAAGGAAAAAAAAACCTATGGCAATTAAGATGCCAACATATGTTGTGTTTTTTCATTACCTTGCCTGCATCTCTAATGGATGGGGGGAATTCTTATCAAATTATGTCAATGTATGTGTATGCATCTGCGTTACTGTGCTGTGCTCGTGCACTACCTTTGCCTGTTTTACTTAATCCTTTAATGAGTCAACAGCTATTTAGGAGCAAATGTTTTGGTCTCAAGGCCTTCTGCTTTCAAAACATCACCAGTCATGCTGTATCACCCTGTACTTGGAGATGTGGTGATAATAGAAGAGTCAGCGGCACACCTTCACTCTACAGTATTTACTGAGAGACCCTTTCAGAGAGCTGTGTCGGTATTTATTTTTCATGTGATCTTGTTGTATTCAGTGGATTTGGCTTCAGTTCCAATTTAAGCAATGAGTAAGAAGCTAATCCAAATCCGTTTTGGTTACTGCTTCATACCTGTGTGACTCAAGTCAATCTTTTAGAAGAAAGACCAGAAGAGAAAACTTCAGCTTTCTTTAAAGATGCATTTTTTTCTTTTTAAACTGTACCTTTCCAGAGACTTTCTTGAGACTCTGTGTAGTCAAAAACAACCCAAACCACAGTTTTGGAACAGTCTACTGAAATGCAACACATCAGCATCGCCTAACACTTGATCTTACTGGATCTCATAGTGGACTTATAAATGTGAGGCCAGCTCTTTCAATATTTGTGTTGCTGATAGTGTTTGTACAACTTTTACCAGAAGAGTTTGAAAATGCATGTTGAAGATTAAAGCAACTCATGGGAAATATTAGTCTTATTTGTGAGGTGACTGTTATGTGTTTGTAAGTAGGTCTGGAAATCTTGTGCGTTTGGTATATGAACTACCAATTTAGAGTGTGTGCCATGGGCAGCCTGTGTGGTACAAGATTGTCCTTTGTGTAGTCAATGTTTCTGGGAGGTGTGTTCCAGTTGGAGCTGCTGGGAACATGCTCACCTTTGGAAGCTTACCAGGTTTCTGACAGGCTGGTAGCGTAGAAGTTCTAGGAGATACTTTTTAACAATGAAATCTAGATATGCAAAAATAATGCTTCTGGAAAACTTGATTTGTGTTGTTTATGTTGAAAGTACTAGAGGAAAGACTATGACAGCAACAGATGTGGTCTGTGCTCTGAAGCCTTGGTGATGCCTTAAATACCAATGTTGTGAATGAATCCTCACAACTGAGAGGTGAAATCTCAGTTGTGATTTTCACAGCAAATTTAAAGATTACTTTTATGATGTATTTTGAGACTATGTAACTACAAAGTATTTCTTTCACTTTAAAGCCATCACATTACCTTTCTAATGACTCTTTCCCCCAAAATAGGAGGGAAGGACAGAAGAAGTGGCCTCATTCTGACAATTCCATTATGCCTTGAACAGACGAGTATGGATGAGCTGAGTGTCACGCTGGACTACCTTCTGAGTATCCCAAGGTGATTTCAAAGGCATTCTGTTCAGGGCTGCCTTCTTTTCCAGTGGTGGAAAGGATCTTTTTATTGCTTTTTCTTTTTATTTGCCTTTCAATACCAAATGAATATTTATTTAAAATGTGATACTGTCTGACTGAATTAGAAATATACATCCCAATAAACTTAAGGGATATCTACTAAGGCTTGCATATGTCCTTTTATTCTGTGTATCTGGCTTTGGTTTTTTTTGTCTTGTATATTTCCTCACTCCTTTCTTGTGATATCTCTGGTAATTTCTTTTTAATGACAATGCACTTAAATTACTATGTAAATTAATGAGCCATTCTAATGAAACTCCTAAGCTTGCAAAGGTAGCGTTGCCCAAAGTAAAAAAACCTTCCACCTCTCTTTTTTTGCTACGTGCCTAGTCTTTGTAGCTTGTAGTGCTTTAGCGTGCAGAGTCTAAAAACCTAGCACGCAACTCAAATGTTTAAAATTAAGATACTGCTTAAATGTGCTGAATGATGACTTGAGTATCCTGTCATCCAGACCCTGCTGTAAAATCACTGTTGATTAAGTTCTGCGTATGTAACACTGCGAGATTATAGTGACAGTTCTTGTTTCTAGCTTAGCTAACTGCATTTTTTTTTTCTTAAGATCAAGAGATCGATCTCTATCAGAGCTTTGTTTTGTTCTCTTCTGCCATGGACTTAAAAAGGCATCTCAGATAAATGCTTGCTTTTGTATCCCTTTAAATTCCTCTTCTCGAAACAGAGGAGCAATGGCATAACTAAAGACTGTTTAGTGTACTTTGCTTATTACAATCTATAAATGTTTTCAAAACACAATTAAATGAACTGATTTTTTGTAGCTAAGACTGTTTAAAAAAAATTCTGACTGGGGAGAAGCAAAGAATAAATTCAGGTTGCTTACCGGTAAAACATCAATAGGTATATGAGTCTATTGCACAACATTTTAGCTGTGGAAGTTTTTGGGTTTTTCAAACAGCTTGTCTTTTGTAAAGTGATGAAAATCGCAAATGTTCACCCATGCAAGTCATCTTATTGACTTAAGGACTTGGCCGTATTTATGGAACAGATGCAGGCATTGTTGTCCTAGCAAGCATTAATTGTTCCACAGTCTCCTCCTGATGTATGTTTTTACATATATTAGTGTAAAAATAACTGTCTGAAAATTCAAAGTACTCTTTGTACTCCATACAAACCGGCAAATCTGTTTGAAAGCAAAGTTCCACATTTCCCACATCTAAGTTCTGTTTGTCAGTTGTGGAAAAATTGACCTCTCTTTTATGGTGGCAGTATGGAAAAATCATTGTCATTTTTGTTTGCGTGGTTTTTTTTTAGTGGGAAATGCAAACTTTTTGGCCTAAGCGATTGCCTTTTTTGTTCTGGAAAGACTTGCTGAACAGTGTATGAAAAAAGGAGCGGTGTGGGGAGGGAAGTTGTCCCAAACCCAGATAGCTGTCCAAGAAACAATAAAGTTACTTTTTTTTCCACCCAAGTTCTATGTGTAAGGTAACCTAATATGTTTAACTTCTAATTCAGTTGTGCGTGATATACGTTGTAACTATAACTGTTTTGAAATATTCATTCTGGTGTCGATGGATAGCTCTGTCCAAAATTTAAGAGGCATAACTGTTTGTAGTGTCTTGGGTAAAATATCTTTGAGGGGTGTGTGTGGGGAGTGTGTGTGTAAAAGCTTTCCTAAAACTTCAGACGACTTATTCCTAGTGTTTAAGTCTACCGTTCCACCTTTCTTTGCTATTTAAAATTCATAGATTCTGAAGAGGCCTCTTCAGAATCCAAGAAGAATAAAAATGGCAATGTTATGCTATTGTCTGTGTGTACTAAAAATTGCTTCATTTGTTGTATTCTCTGTATTGTGGATCAAATTGCCAAGTGTGTGGGGTTTTCTTTTAATATATTTTATTTTAACTTTCATACAAACATTTACATTTGTGTTGGCTGAACTTTTCAGAAGTAGTAGCTTACTTTTGAATTTGGTTGCTTCTTTGGGTGTTTTGGTTTTGTTTTGTTTTTTTTTAATAGGTTTAGTAGTAGGCTCACTGGAAACTAGCAATACCAGCTAAGGAAGCCATGTCTCAAGATGCTACAGTTACACCATTCATCTTGTTCTTAAAAGTAGTGGTAGTGTGCCATTTGATTTCATTCTGATAAAGCATTCCGTGCATAAAGCCTGAATGTTCAGAATGCTTCTAGAAAAATCATGTGTGTGATCTTAGAGGTTCCTTAAAACCAAAAGTATGTACGGATTGGCAGCCAGGTTGTAATTATTTTTTTTCTAAACAGACTAGACTAGTAAGGTGCCTTTTTTTTTTTTTTAAAAATTGCAAGATAAATTTGTCTTCTACCTGTACCTGATGAAGCTCAGCTTAAACATGACATAACAGTTAATTTTTTTTTTTTTAGTGAGACATAATGCTTACTGTTCCATGGAAGTTGCTTTGTTTTTTTGTAAGCTAAGGAGATCACAGACATGGCTTTGTTTTGTAATTGCAGATTTGGGTGCTAAAGGTTACATAATGCTTTTCTGCCTCATGTAAATGTCATGTTTTTTAGTTACTTATAACTTTGCCAGACACAAAAATTTCAACTTGAGACATGATAGCTAATGTGGTAACTAATGCTAAAATTGTGGGCTCACTTCCATGTCCTTTTCTGGCTGATGCCGTGCTGGTTGTGAGAAGGTGACGCTTCCCAGCTTTTGGTGGTATCCAGAGGTTGCTGCCACCATTGAACACTGCCCAGCTGTTGTGAGCACCTTGTTGCCAGCTTCAGTTAGAAATGAGCTGCAGAGCTCTTTGTGGGAATGCACAGAGAGTGAGGAAAGTTTTCACTGTTTTCTCCCATTTGGTACTTGAGCAGAAGTACCTTTGAATTTTTGGCTTTGCAGCTAACTATTTTCAGCAGGATTTTTTTTTTTTTATTTTGTAGTATACACAAGCTCAAACTTTATTAGAAGAAAAGATGATGTCAGTCTAAAATACTCTTTCTTGTACTTCCCTATGCAAAGCCTTTGGAGAGGCTTTTTGTACACTGCCATTTCTAGTCCATTTGTTCAGGAAAGAAATTTAAGCATGTTTAGATGGTTTCCTGCTTGGACATGCATCAAGTGGTACATAGCTGCATCCTCAAATCTGTGCCAATTCACAAGTAATCTTGGGAAAACTGACCTTCCTTTCTCACAGAACTGTAAATCACCTTCTTCTTTCTGAGGATTTTGTGAAGTTTACAATTATGAAACCTTTTCAGAGTTGCTAAACTTTAAATAAATGCTTGTATTAGGAAATACACTTCAGTACTACTGAAAAATTGTTATTTGGAATATCTATTAATATGCTTGACCATTAAAATTGAAAGTTATTTCTGAATGAATAAACCTAAGGTTTTTAAGACAGTATTTTTATACGTAAAAAAGCTATGTAGTTGTATTCTTCAATAGACTTAACTCAGAGTCATTGTGATGTGAATTTTATTTTTTTTATGTGTTTTTCTTCTTTTAGTGAGAAGTGTAAAGCTAGAGGATTTACTGTGATAGTGGATGGCAGAAAATCTCAATGGAACGTGGTAAAGACTGTTGTGTTAATGCTACAGGTAAATACATTTTTATACATTCATAGTTGACTGATTAGTTTTATAGATGTGAATCCAATAGCTGTCTTATTGTAGAGGCAGTAATTTCTTTATTGAGAAATAGACAATTTATGGCTTTTTAAAATCACAAAACATGGTTCTGTGACAGAGTTATGTGCAAAATGAAACAATCTGAAAAGCGGATGATACACTTTTAACTATGCAATTAGTTAAAAAAAAAAAAAAATGTTCCTGGTATTGTCAACTGTGAGTAGAGGAAGGTCTTCAGGGCAACCGTTCACACAGTTAGTGCAGCTGAGTGGGTTCTGATGCGATATGCTGTAGTACTTTGTTTCCATTGGAATTGTCTATAGCTGATTTTGTTGTTTATAATAGTCCCAATCACAAATTATATTCTGTATGCTATACAAAGCTGGAGAAGAAAAAAAACAAGTGCCAATTCCCAATTAAAGAAATTCATAACTTTTCAGAACTGTGGGGTTATAATAGAGTCTTATTTCTGCTAAACGGTATAGGTTCTTTTCTGGTCTCACTGGTCAAAGAAAATACAAGGTACAGCACTCTGAATAGATTAGAGAACTTGAACTACTACTGCCTTTTTTACTGCACAGATGGATTCTCTTTATCGGAGCAGTTTTCCTCTCAGACTGAGTTGAAGCCTCAGAAAGTGTGTCAAATATGAATAATTTTGTTGTCCTGCTGGCTCATTGTTGCTCCTGGGGTTTTAAGTCTGTTTCAAGGTGTCTTTCACCTATTCTTGACTAAGATGGCATCTTATTAATAGAATTACAGTAATTGGATCTGCTGTATTCTGATTATGATCTTGACTGAGCTTTCAGTTCAGCTAATGTGCAGTTGTGACATTTAGTGGGGACTTCAGCTAGTGGGGAAGGTAGCTATTTGTTTATGCTCAGATTTCACTGGCTTCCCATCAGCACATTTCCTGCCGGCGTGAAGCCTGCAGAAACATAAGTTGCACATCTGTATCTTTAATTTGATAAGGAAGCAATAAAGAAGAATTTCTTATGTAAACTAATAACTTGTGCAGACCACTTGAGATTTCTCTCTGCTTGGACGCACGTAGTTCTCGGAGGTGCTGGTTGGTCATCAATCGGACACTTCTGTGTTAAAAGTCCTGTCTACTTTTAAATAGTTTTTGCATATTCATTAAAATGATGCAAGAATGAAATATCTTTTTTTTTCAGTGCTATGATTGCTAAGTTGGATGTATTTAACTTTTTCAGAATTATATTTTTATAAATAAAACAAGGTACTTGAAGAGAAATCCCAGGGATCGTGTCACCTTTATGTCAGTACTGTGATTATCTAACTGTTGCTTATTGCTATAGTTGATGACTTGGGTGTAATCAAGAGTTTTTGTTCCTTGATCTACATTCAATATGACAACATGAAATCAGCTCGGTAGCTGAAATTACTGGTTTAGGCTGAGGAATGTTTTCCTGGTAACGCTTTTATGAATTCGTATGCTGAAACGTTAATGTCGAGCCCTTTTATTCTGGTCTAAGCAATATGTACGAGAGAAGTGTAGGATATAATCTTTTCACATGTGATTTAATAACAAAATATACAATTCTTTTCTAACTTTATGATTACTGTTTCATTCTACATTGCAAATGACATTGGTAGAAAGCCGTGTCCTTAACATATTTTTTTTTAATGAAATGCCATAAATAAAATAAAGTCTAGCCAATAATTTGTGTTTTTCTATACTGATGTAGCACAAACTAATGTTTAGGCCTGAGGACTGGGAGTAAAGAGGTTAGATTTTCTTTTCTGTCTTTACACGACTTTGCTATGAAATTTAGTGCAATCTGCTATAAAGCAGGATGGAGCCAACATGTGACATAGATGCAGTAGACTTCATTTAATTTCTGTCTGTAAATTTCAAGTTCTTGAATAGATGATGACATATAAGTGGAATTCAGTTCTGTGGGAAATGAAGGTTTAATCTTGAATGTTTTACTTATTTTTTCATTTGTTTTACAGAATGTTGTTCCAGCTGAGGTGTCACTTGTTTGTGTAGTAAAGCCAGACGAATTTTGGGATAAGAAGGTTACACATTTCTGTTTTTGGAAAGAGAAAGATAGACTTGGCTTTGAGGTATGTAGAACTTCTCCCTACTTCAGTCAAAAATACCATTTCTGGAATACTAGAATAATTGGATGAAAATTAATGTCTCTTTAAAAATATTTATATTCCAGATGCATTGTGGTTATCCTTAACAAACCACTGTAGCCTTTAACTTTTTCCCTCTTTAATAAGAATATTAAATGAAATAGGTCTCAAATTAGAAATGTATGGCATTTAATTCTTTGCTCAGCAAGACGATAAAGCTGTTCAATACATCTAGTGGATGTTTTGAGTAAGAAGTTCTTGTACAGGGTTTGGCGTTCATTTTTCTTCATGATTCTTCTGTAATAGACTGTAGAGATGCATGTTGTCACTAAATCAGTAGTAACCATTTTGAAGAACATCTCATTGCTGTTGCACGCATCTTCTCTCATTTCTTGGGTTCTTTAGCATTAGTAACAAAGGTTATAGGTCCCTTTGGTTTGGCAAATATAAGCTGATATTTTTCATAACTTGTGAGGCAGAGTGTGTACAAGAGATTGCACACTAATGTTAGCAGTTCTACTCTTATCTTTTTGGAACATTAATGGAAACCTCAATTTTCCCTGTTTGTAGAAAATAATCTGTATCCTCAATCTTTCCAGTCATTTTTGAAGCTAATCTTGTTTTGAACTACAACAGGTTCACTGAGCTCACCAAATACTAAAATGTCTACTTGTTTTGTACAACAAAGCTCTTGGAGAGTATCTTTTTTGTGAAAACAATTGACTAGAAAAGCATTTTGCAACCTTGTCCAATGCTGTGTAATTCTGATGGTAAGACTATATCGTTCTTGAATACTCTTGTAGAAAACTTAGTTCAGGGAAAATGGGTATTGGAAAGTGGCAGCTGAAAGGTTATATAACTGCTAAATAATATAAACCTAAAGACTCTATCACCCAGAGATAATTCATACGAATTTTGTCTTGTTAAGTCTTGTATTAGACTTTACCTGGAACAGGTGGCTTCATTTTAGGAAACAATTCCTGCATGTGAAAGTGCTCTGAAGGAGTGTGGGGGTAGGGGGTAAGATTCCTATTTTCAATCAGATGAAAAAACTTTTTTTTTTTAATTTCAAATCTGCTTTAAGATTACTTTTATTACATTACTTCATTTTTTGTAATCTGCTTTAGAGCCTTGTAAGTACGGAAATCCTGCATGTTTGCCTTTAGGTTGTTTATCTTACAGATGAAGATAATTTTTTCTTTTTGAGTAATTCTTTAAAGATAGATTTGAAAAGTAGCCCAGGTTCAACAGAGCAACCCAAACAATCTCTGAACAGCCACTTGTGTGTTTGAAAGTCTGCAGCCAGCAAGATATTCACTAATAAAGGTAGTGAAGTGCCTGAAATTTTGCTACTAGAAGTGGTTCCAACTATGATAATCTTGTGACTTACATTACAGTTAAACTCTCCTGGGTTTCACAGATGTCTGTCTGTTCCTTCACCCGAATACCTTGAGGTGACTGGCAAGGAGGTGTGGTCAAAGTATATTTCCATCTTGAAGTTCAGCACGTAGCAGCTCAGTCATAGCTTCTTTAATCAAAACCACGAGTATGGTGGTGTCCTCCTCTTATAAACTAGCCTATTGTTTGGAGCACATCCAAGATGAGAATTAAAAGAGACTGAACCAACCATCTGTACTCAAAAGGATGATTTAAGAGCTTGTGTTTAGAAAATGACTTAAGTTTGCAATATTCGTTTTCACACAGATGCTTTCAGGACGTAAGGTAAACACCAAAGTCCAGAGAGTGGCAGCAATAAAGGTGAACCCCCCTCTTTAGCAGTCCCTACTGTCTGATTTAGGCTGTCTCTTTCCCATCTGCACACCTGTAAATATGATCCTTGGACAAGTTCAGTAAGCCTTTGAAGTTGTAGTATAAAAGAATTTTATAAAGTGGTTGTTACTGTATACATCATGGTGTTGCCAGTTTCAAAATTAATCCTCTAGAAGATGCTTCTTGCTTTTTTCTTTAATATGACTCAGCTGGAATCTAGTTCTAGACAAATAAGCAGAAAGCCTACAGAAAATATGTTCACGAAGCAGGGATAATTTTACATGGTTATGAAAATAAAAGTATTTTATTGTTTGACTTTAAGGATTGGCTAACAGTCATTAAATGATAATTCTGTAATGAAATCTAGTAAGCTTAGTAATTTTATGAAGCATATTCTGTGCCAATGATGATGTTGGCATTGTTGGCATAGACAAAACTGGAGTTGTGTAACTAAACCTTTTGCTTTCTGTTTCTAAACAACTTTTTTCATTACTGAATCAAAAACACTTCTCCCTGACCTGAAATTCTGATCTAAGGTACTCTTAAATTAATAGTTCTGAAGTTTTAGGAAGAAGAAAATAAAGTATTAGAGATGCATTTCATGCAGACATGTATCAAAATGTGTCAATTGTAAGGAAAGTAGTCAGTGATGTATCATTTTACAAGAAAAATAGTTATAGCATTAAAACAGAGCAGCTGCTTCCTAGACAGGAGGAAAACTTCAGATTTGTTCCCTAATGCCTCCTGGTATCTTGGCTTGATGCGTGGGCAGATCAGAAGTTTGTACAAGTAGAGGATGATTACAGGTAGTTGCTGAATTCTCATTTTGGTTGATAGGTGTTTGTTCTTGAGTTTCCCTTCCGCCTAGTTTAGGAGCACTGAAACAGGGTGAGACTGCTTGCCTACTTGAGGGGCTACCATCAGCTTTGGGGCAGTTGTCATCTAACTGAGGTTGGACAGTGAGCAGCTGTTGGTATAGAGTTGCTACAGATGTTTCTAAAGAGACTGTGTGGTACTGTCCTAGCTCATGGCTTTTCTTTGTATCTTGCACTTTTTGGGGATTTTTGTGGGGTGTTTTTTTGTGTTTTTTTTTTCTGTGCAATAACACCATTTAAGAATACGAGTTCATTATTAAAAGACAGGGAAGGCTGAGACAACAGTAGGAAAAATCTTGTGCATTCCCAGATAACGAAGAATCACCCTTGGTATTAGGCAGGCTTTTGCTCTTCACCGTTCAATAACTCTTAGTTATCTGTTATGTGGTTGTGATCAGGAAAACTGGCTCAGTAAAAATGACCCACCTTCTCTGTGCTCCAAATATTTGTGTTAGAGACAGTAGTATGTCTTTGCTCTGTTCCTGATGTGAGTGCAGAGCACTGATAAGGCTATGGAAGTCTATAACTCATGCATAAATCTAGAGCTGCATAATTGTATATTACTGGCAGTAAAAACAAAGCAACACCCTACTTGTGTTTTGGATCATGGGTTAGATTTGCGTAACTATTTGGAAAATTCAGGATTGCTTTTGCACCAATGAAATAAATATGATGTAAAAATTTAAATAAAAGTATGGGGTTTTTTTTATTCATTTCAGTGTAATCTAAATTTATTTGAAGTAAGTGCTGTGTAACTGTGATCTCTAATTTCTAATGTGGCATCACATCTACCTTCTATTTCCTGCTGCCTGATCTGTTTTTAATACCTTGTTTAATATCGCTATGTGAAGCCATTAATCACAATGCCTGCCTTTATTCAAAGGCTCTGCTATTCCTCTGCTTCAGAGTGAGATGTGGTGATGACGAGTTGCAAAGCTCTGAAAGTAAATGTGGGAACTGAGATCAAAAGGCTACTGGGTGGATAAGTATAAAGAGGTGGGCTGATTCAGCTGAGTAAATGTGCATCTCCTTATTCCTGGTTATTATTAGTGTTGGTTTTGGACCTGCCTCAGGTCAATTCCAATTCATCCTTCAGCAGAGCTTTCCTCTGTCCCTTTATTCCTCCCTAAAACACTTATTAGCAACTAGTTCATATGTTCATTGAAGCAGTTTTTTTACTGGTCCTGTGCCCATGCTTCATAACAGGAGAGTTGTCTTAATAATTTGTTCCAGGGGTGTCTTTCAGCTGAAATGTTGCGTATGTTACACTAGTAATTAATACTGTTAATGTTTTTAAATGAATGAAGAATAGGGTTTGAATATAAGAATGGGAGATGTTGCTTTTTATTAATATGTTCTACATAGTGATGTGAAACAAATCACTCTTAGTAGTTGTAGTGTGTTGTATTTGACTGTGAGCTTCTCATATGGAGGTAACTAGGGTAACTGGGGGAAAAAGCGTGCCATAGAAGTAGAAGAAATGCACTTGTTTGTACACAAAAAACTGGGGGGGGAGTGGTGTATAGGCCATTCGTTTAAGGGACTGGGAGGAAAAATAATCTCTGAGTCTGGTTTAGGTATTAGATCAGTGCTTTGAAAATCAGTTTGTCAAAAGCAGGGAGGAAGAAAGTGTGCTTGCTGTTCTTATCCTTGTGGAAATCATGGAGCAAAATTTAAAAGTTCACTTAGGATTATGAGATAAGAAACCAAGGGCTTTTTTTAAAAAAAAAAAAAAAGAGCAGAATATGCTCTTGCTCTGGAATATGCTCTGGAAGATCTCAGGTCTCTAATGTCAAGTCATCAGTATACAGAGTATAGCAACCTAAAAATCACTTTTTCCTGTGAAAATTTCCTGCATATCAACCTGTTTATGGTCCGTATACTTGCATATAAGAATTGGTCTCAAAGAAATATTAGCTAGCTGACTTGCTTTTTCCACATTATGTAGCTGAAAAATAGCCAGTAAGATTTGTCATTTGTTTAAAAGTGTAGGAACTGCTTAAGAAAACAACTGGAAAGACTAAATCCAATGTGATTAGGCCACAGGTTTTCATATTAGTCCCCAGCTCAAGTAAAGTAACTTTTCTCTGTCTACCCAAGTCAGTGGTACCTACCGAAGTAGATACCTACCTTCTCTAGATTAATGGTCTGTATTCTGAAAGTGATTAAATGCCTGTTATGTGGTTAAAGCAATCCTTAATGTTCCACAATAAAAAAAATCCTCATCCCAAACACTTTTGTATATACTCTTTTTTTATGCTATTGAAAACATACTGTGGTCCAAAACTTTCTACTGTGTGACTGCAAGAGCTTTTTATACTGTTCTTGTATTTTGAAATTAACTATTTGTACTACATGTGTCTTTATATCTTAGCTCTTAGTATTCTACTTGTAAATTAATTGTAGCACCATCATCCCCAATTTACCTTTTAAGAATAATGCTAATAAGCAGAGTATTGCTCCACAGAATGAAGAATGAATAACACTTTGTAGGAAATCTTTATTTTTTTGTATCATATCTTCCAGGCCCGTGTTTTAATACTGAGGCACCAAAATGTGTAGTTTTCGTGGACTTTCCCAAAAATTCATATAGGAGTTCCAATTTTTTATCAAAATGATGTTGATTTAAATGCATCTCTCCTTTCATCTGCCATGTATCTCTGTTGCTGCTGTTTTAACACCAGAGGCAATGGGTCCTTTCTTAAAAAAACCTGGGCCAAATCAGGGAATTGTCCCTGTGGAGCTGGCGTACGTAAGCCTGCATTTACATCATGTTCTAAATTCAGTCCTAAAGAAGGGTGTGTTGGAAAATACAAGACTGTGTGTGCCTATTAGTCTCTTCTCCAGCATGGAAAAAAGATAGTGTGCTAATTATTATGATGAACCCTGGAGGGGAAGGTGAATGAGTGCGCAAAACGGTGAGTGCTGGAAAGTAGAGACAGTTACTGAGAGTGGAGTTGACAGTCTAGTGTATATCTTGATTCTGGTAGCTGCTCTTGGGTTTCCAGTATGCCAGATTTCTGTGTGATACTAGCCAGATGAATATTCAACTTGTGTTTCTCAGTGTAACATTAAAGCAAATGATCATTGTATAGATTAATGTTCCATATTCACAAGTAACACTCTATCCCACTTGGTGTTTAATCAAATGGTGTTTCAAAAAATGGATTGAAATAACATTTATCATGAAACAATAGGATTCTTCTCCCCAGGAAGAGGAAGTCTTTGCTTTACAGCTCTGTGGCGATGAATCACTGTCAGACCAGATACATGGGCAGCTATGTTTTGTCTGTTAAAAGTGCCATAGTTATTCTTGAAAAATCACCAGGAAAATAGTTGAGGCCCTATTTAAGTTTTTCCAGCAGCTGACTTTGCTGGAGAATAAGCACAGCTAACTTCCAAAAAAACAAATGCTGAAGGTGAATCCGATTGTTCTTTAGAAAAAAAATTAGGATGCACACTTAAAACAAAAAAAAAAAGTTGCTGTTTTTTTATACAAAAGGTCCCTTCAGTGTAACGTGAAAAATAAACATAGGCATTCTTTGAATTGGATTTCTGCACAGGCTGCAGTGCAAACTTTTCTCTCAAAATCTTTGCTTGTTCATTGAAGCTTTCCCTGTATTTTTCCAAAGCTGTTTGGATATGTAAGCTACTGGCATAACAAATCATCAAGAATCAATCCACTGAGAAAACAGCTTTAATATTGAGCCCAAAGGACTTTATCAAGATTTAGCATTTTATATGTGTCAACCAAGCTGTGAGAGGAGAAGACCTATCAGGGCTTCCCAGTGTTTTTTGGCAGGATTTTTGGAAATTAACAAAAACCCCTCTACTTATGCCTGTTTGGTAATTTTGGACAAATTTCATTCAATCCGCGACCAGATAACTATTATCAGCTTTTAGCAAGCTTTATTGATGTTCTTTTAAAAAAAAGTATTTTAGGGGTGACAGATTCGTATGTTCCAGTAAATAAATGAGAAAAGTATTAAATATTTTGATGCTAGTTTATTAAAACTAGTAAATGAGGCAGTGATGTTCTGTTCATATTGAGTGAATACCTTAATGTATTCTCTTAGAGTAGCTAGATTTGTAGTCAGTTACATTGCAATGTAACAAATTGGAACAGATAATTTAAACATTACATATATTACTGTATGCATAAATGTTCTTGTCATTAGTTGCATTTCTATCACTTTTGCATAACATCAAACAGCTAATACTGTATATAATATACACATTCTATTATTCTTAGAATCTTTTTCTTTTTCTACGGATGCATCTAATTTTATGACAAGCATCTCTTGGTACCCACATGATTATGAGTGTTACTTAAAATAAGTGAGAAACTGTGGCATGCGTTGGTAATGCACTTTCAGCCCATATAAACTTCCCAGTATTTGAGCGCACGTGGTAAGAATTTTTTACAAAGAAATGTGAACTTGGTCAGACTTTTTGGTTGTTGGATATTAGGTTGCCTGAAGTGTAAAAAAACCAAAACAACAACAAAAAACCAACATCCCCCCAAATAAACAGAAAAAATCAACCCCCAAACCAGACGAACAAATTATAGGCAATATAGATATGTGTATGTAATTAATTATTTTATCTTTATAAACTATTTTGTCAGGATTGGCTTTTTTCTGTTCTGTGAAATTCAGCATATTTTTAGGTTGTGTAAATGTCAGTAATAAATATTTTTTTTCCTAAAGGTCACGCCAATTATTCTTTTAAACTAAATCTGATTGTTAAGACCTTTTTATTCCTGAGATTAAAAACAGGATTTAGTCCCTTTACAGTGCTTCTGTACCTATTTCCCAGTATGAAGTTTTTTATCTGATGCACCGTTCAATTTGTTTAGATAATTTTGTTGATTTATCCCAGACCTGCAATGTATTACTCATGGATACCAAGCTATGAAGATTAATGCAGATATTTACTTCTCTTAAAAGATCATATGCTTAGATTTCACTTGTCCCTTGAGAATACAAAATTTGAACATGTGCTGTGTCCTTTCAGAAGGTAACTGCTCCTTTTTAGATTCAGCAGTGTGGCTGCTGTGATATTACACCCTTAAAAAAAAAAAATATCTTGTTACTGAAATTTTGCACCAACCTGTCTGCCAGTAGCTCCTGGGTTTGACTCTGTGACATTTGTATTAAAAAGTGTTTTCATTTCTTCCCTGAAGAAAGTAAATTCAGATGGATGTTTTTAACATTTTGGGGGCACGTTTACATGTCCTACTGAATATCCAGATTCCCCTCTGATCTTGACATCTGCCTCATTGCAGGTGATCAATCAAAATAATTGCAAAAAAACAGCAAATGACGTAGAGAGACATGTCAGCTTTGTACAAACAGTATTTGGAGCTCTTATTATGAAAGATAAGCATTAGTGGCACTGTTGCATGGGTCCAAATCATGTTACTAGAAAAAAATAACTGTAGTCTCACTCCTGAGAAATAAGCAAATTTTGCAGTTGAAGCACAAGACTTTGCAGTCCATGGGGTGGGGTTTTTTTTTGTTTTATTTGGCAGTTCTTAAAAAGGCTGTATTTTTTAATAACATCAAAACAACACTTTCACTTCTGCCAGAGCACTGTTCTGAGTTATTTCTACAAAGGCTTTCACAATGTTTTAGCAGGCAATATTGTACAAAGCAAGTTTGCTGTTCAGAGTAGAGCAATGATGAGAGCTGCTACGACTCTTCTAGGTTTTAGAAAGGACTGAGTACAGATAATGATGACAGGAACTCTGGTTGGTAGCAAACAGGACATGTTTGAAACCTACTACCACTGTCACATTGTTAGCTGTCACCATTTTTAGAAATGGGTGGATCAAGTGGGAAGGGAAGCAAGATTTAAGGATTCAGTAATTTATACTTTTTTTCTGTCTTACCATCTGTCCAGATATATTCGTTTCTCCTTTAGGAAATTTAAGCTGTTCACTGTAACATCCAACTATAGTCTGCTGTCCAAAGGCTTTTACTTTGGATTAGGAAAACATTTTTTTTTTCTCCTGGAGTCAACATAAAAACATGATTCTGGAAAAAAAGAAAAGAAATCAGTCCAGTTGCAAGCAAACTGTGGGATATTTCTATTTTTATAACTGTAAATGGTCTTCATCTATACCGCGGTCTTATCCAGGAGTATTGAGAGGTGGTCAAGCAATAGAAAGCTATCATCATTCTCTTCACAGAGGGAGGAGAAACTAAAGATGTTCTCTGGTTAGTGGTTTAGTGCAGTTTGGTAATGATCATTTTAGATGGAAGGATGACAAACAATTAGAAGTATGCTATTAATGAAGTATTAAACTATTGAGGATTTTGAAGAGCCCATGTGACTAAAAGCTTTGTGAAGCACAATAGACAATATGTTGAAGTGTGAAATTCAAATGCAAAGGTGGAATGCTAATTCATAAAGGAAAACTTTTTTTCAGGATGTGGTGATTTGACATTTATTTTCACAAAAGGTCAAAGACAATTACTGTGATTGGATTTTGAAAAGTTTTAGCAATTTGTGAGAGCAAAAGTTTGCATGCTCTAGGTGCTTAACTTAAAGTAGAATTTGTGTCTTTAAAAGAGATGTGCAACATCACACCTCCTGTTTTTCAACCATTTTTTTTTTCTTTGGCTCTCTGTCTATGTTCTTACGGACCATGAATTTGTAGTAGCTGATTTAAAAAGTATTTCAGGAGCTTCAGAGAAGCAAATTGTACTTTTGACACTTACAAATAGCAAAGCATCTAATTTAAAGCATATGGAGGGTGTTACATTAGCACTACCACTAGTCCAGCTCTAGAACCCCACTTGTGGGGTGAGTTTGTTTGTTGTTTTTTTTTATTATTGGAGGACTCTTTTCTCATCTAGGTAATATATTTGTTACAGGCAGGCTTGGCTTTGTAGGACAAAACATTTTTAAAAAATGTTTCCTTGATACAGTTTGTAAAGCATATCCTTTGTCTGCTGTCCTTCCTGAAGGATCTCAGTTTAAAAAAAATCAGAAATAAGTGGTCTCAATGTAGTCCATCCTTTTCTTCAGGCTATCTGGTGTTTTTAGAACTGGTGTTTCAGTGACGTGAACCAGCTGCCCTATTTACGTTAGTTTCCATACCAAAATGTCCTGACTGAGTAAATTAATTTTCTCCTTTTTTATGAAATCACAGAGATGAAAAGAGAATGTAAAAATGACCTAAAATATAAATGTGTGCCTAAAGAAAGAAGAACAAAGGCTTTATTTTTCTTGGATCTATTATTTGGGGTTTGGGCTGGTTACTGGCATTACTTAAAGAAACTACAAGATAATTCCATTTATGGCAGCTACATACCATTAAGAATACAGGAGAATAGCCTATATTTGCTGAATGTTGCTGGAAGATGTTCCTGTATATATGAAATACTAGACCATTTGTTTGGAACTACTCTGGATTCTTTAGTTGTAAGAATTGAAAAATCACAGAGTAAATCCAATTGGAAGTGACCTCAGGAGGTCTCTAGTCCAACTTCCTGCTCAAAGCAGGATCATCTGAGATTAGACCAGGTTACTCAGGGCTTTATCCATTTGGGCCTTGAAAAACTTCCAAGGTTGGAGACTGCGCAACCTCTAATTTCAGTTTTTAAAGAAGACCAATTGTTGACTTGAACGGCTTTTGATCTCATAACCCATCTCAGAAATGTAGTATTTTCGTCAATGATTGGGTATATCAAATTGTTTTAGTGATCTAAACAGATCTGAACTGTCCTGAAGTAGTGGAAGACAAAACCCTTGAGGTAATTTTAAGGAGAAAACCCATAATTTAGGATGGGTTTTCTGTTTTCCAGTGTCTGCAGAACATAGAGCTGAACTAGAAGTAGAAGGCTCTTTCCAGTTGGCTCTTTCTGCATGTTCTTGTCCCCTGCAAGAATGTGTACATGATCTGATGGGTTCTCAAAATTATCTCAGTCTTTTTTTTCTTTCTAGCTATATATTGCCAATATGTCTGCTTCCACAGAGATTATTTTTTTCCACAGGAGTTATTCCAGGCTTTTAGCATATCATGCATCAAAGCAATCTGTGCTGCCAAATTTTGGTTTAGGTTTATATGAATAAGGCTTAGCCAGGAGCCCCTAGAATGCAGAAATAAAGGGAACAATCTAGTGTTCTGACAAGCGGTGGACCTGTGTTTTCCTTTATTTCCTGAAGTAGCTGATGAACTACATTTGTCTCCTGGGCGAATGACTCAGGCTTTTAAGCATACTAAACTTTGAATTCGACTACTCATGGAAAGAGTACGATTGATCCAACTCTTACTGAGAATATTTGCTCAGTAAATGCAGGCATTTAACTTTTATGGCACAAACTCACCTCTGGGACTGGAAGTATTGCAGGACACTGATAAAAATACCAAGTGCTTTGCAGCATGATATCCTGCTACTATACTCACTAAAAATAGATCGTGTGGTGTATGACTTAAGAAGCATCAGTTACCACTAAGAAAACAGATATCCAAGAAACATATTTATTTTTTCCTATTGTAAATAGACAAGGTGGTACAGATGATGCTTTTACAGGCTTATGCATGAGATTATACATTGCATATCAAAATCACCTGTCTGTTTTAGGCCCACATTAATTGCAACCAGCCATACTTCATTTAAACATTTAGCAGTAAAACAGTCACTGTCTCTGAATCACAGAAAGATCTGCTCAATACCTCTGCCACACTTAACTTCTCAGGTACTTAAGGAAAAATATAAACATTACTTACAAGGGTACCTAAAATTTCTTTTATTGTTGCAGGTTATCTTAGTATCTGCTAACAAGCTGACTAGATATATAGAACCATGCCAACTAACAGAAGATTTTGGAGGAACTCTCACCTATGATCACATGGATTGGTTGAATAAGAGGCTGGTTAGTTTTCTGTGTGTGGTTTTTTTTTTCCAAATGTCTCATTCTTGAGCCGTGAATTTTTCTTTGTGTAGGAACTAATTGTGTAGAAATTGTCATATATGTAGTAATGCAGTTCAAATGTGTGAATAGTCTTATGATGGTAACTAACACTGGATTTGCTCAAGGGATGATAAAGCTAATGTAATCAATTTGTTGAAGCAACAAGTTCCTTAATGAAGTGTGTATATCCTCGGTCTAGAAGAGCCTGAGTGTATGGTATAGTCACTACAAAGGGAAATTGTTTGGCTGCTGATAGGAGAAATTGAAAACAAAGAGGAAATACTTGGACTCTGCAGGTCTTCCAAGGTTATCTCTTAGGCCTTGGTTCCTGTGGACTGAGAGCCAAGCTTTAAGCTGTTCTACGCTAAAACATCTGTCAGTGCAGTTTCCCCAGTAGATACAGAGATGCAGTCAATGTCTCAGAGCAAGTACACCCCAAATTCATTAATAGACACAAATTGTTCAAGCAACTGTTGGTGCACATAGCACTCCAGAATGTTTTTAATCTGTTCTTCACTGATACTTGATTTTTAGTTAATTAAATTGAATTTTCAAAAAAAATATTTAGTCATCAATGAAACAGTGTGTTCCTTTCCCATGCAATCTATTCTTACAATGTGCATCTCCATCTAGAATCTCTGGGTGGGATCTGTCCGACTATACAGGCCTTGTTATCTGAGATCCTATAATCAAAGAAACTGATAAGGGTATTTCTATATAATACATCTTTCCTTTATCTTAGTTATTCATTACAATATAGCCCATATTAGTAGTGATTAAAAGCTGGAATCTTCACAAAGTTGATTATTTTAATCCATCCAAGTGAGCTGTCAGATGCTTGTGTCACCTGCCTCAATTCTTTAGTGTTATTCTTAATATTTACTTAAAAGAAAATGTAGAATAAATATGTCCATAAGAACATACAGGTTTTGTAGAAATCTCAAACTTTCAGTATCTAATAATTCAGTCCATCTTTGTTATATTCAGTGTAACATTTGCTATCTCCCTAGGAATCTTAGTGCTCTTAAGTGTTCCTTGAACAAAACTTTGTATTTTCTACTCTTTCTGTCCTACCATCTGAACATTGGGAAGTAATTACACTGTGTAAAGATTGAAGTATACTAACAGAACTAGTGGATAAATTTGCACTGATGCCTTCAATACTGCAACTTATATAATTTTAATTTTTAAAATTAAAACTTGCCTTTTATTTAGGTATTTGAAAAGTTCACGAAGGAATCAACATCCTTACTGGATGAGCTTGCTCTAATTAACAATGGAAGTGATAAAGGAAGTCAACAAGAAAAAGAAAGGTGCGTGATTTCCTTTTTGGAATCAATGCTTTTGGATTTTACAATTTCACTGGAAATCCAAACAATATTGAAAATATGATATGCCTTATATATTTTGAAATGTGTAAAGAAATTCTGAAAGTTTTATTATGTAGACTACAAAATTCATCAGTGTGTGTGTAGATAGATGGATGCTTACTTGGCTATTGACTACACGCAGCTGCACTTCTGTTTTCATACAATGAGATGAAAAAGTGTGGACTTTACTGACTGAGGAAAGAAACATACAGCATAAGGTAGCTCTGGCCTTAGTTGAAGTTTTTAGTACTACTGTAATACAAATTACTAATAATGTTTGTTACTTTAAGTAGTTAAGTTTATTATTATTAATAATAATGTGTTTGTTATTTTGTTCAAGATCAATAGATTTGAACTTCCTTCCATCTGTTGATCCTGAGACGGTGTTGCAGACAGGTATAGTAAGTCAAAAAATGATAATGTTGGTAAATAAAGTCACATTATTCATTTCTAAGCCCCAAGTGAAAGCACAGAGGACATGATAATTATCTTAGCCATCATCACAATGTAACAAGCTTATCAATTAATGTCATCTTTGTTGGGTTTAAAAAAAAGTGATGTTAACAAATAAATGGAAGAACTCCAAATGTGTCCTTTTAAATATAGTTGTTAAAAATCCTGATAACATCTTTATGGTATTACCATTGTTAATACGTTTAATTTTGAGAATACATTGTTTCTGGATGTCAATGTGTTGGCCTTGTAGAATGAATTTGTTTTGGTAGCCACCAAATGGTTACAATACAGATAGCATTTTCCTACACAATTCTGATCATTTGTGTCAGCCTAGTTCTGAGCTGACCATTTGTAAAAGCAAAGAATACGGTCTTCTGACTCTTCGCTGCTTAGATTCTCCCTTCAGCATTAAACAATTTGGGGTTCTCTGACTGAAATGTTGGGGTTTTTTTAGGGTGAATTTCCTATTGACAATAATGTATAATAGAGTGTTGATTTGGAGTGCAAATTTGCTTCAACATTTGTGCCTTGGTAGTAGGCAGGTAGTAGTAGGTAGGAAGTAATGCATAATGTTAAGGTGGTGATCAGAGTCTGAGTGCTCAGAATCCTTGTCTTATAGCCTCCTACAAAATAATGCGTGGATTGCATGTAACGTTTGCCACAGAGAACTACTGCCTTTACATGCCCTCTACATAAAATTTTACCTTATTTAGATGTGGGATAATATCGTTTGAGTTAAAAGGTGAAACAATAGTTCCTTGCTGTGGTGTTATAGTTTTTAAAATATGAAGTATATGTAGACGCTGTCACTAGATTTTAGTCTAATTGTGTATCCTCCTCAAATGGTAAGATTTTTGGACAAAACAGCACTTCAATTTTGTGTAAGCAGATGGCTCCCAAAAGCATTAGTTTATATGCATTCTCTGTTTTCTTAATTATGGCATAATGAATTTTTTTTGAGCTATGAAGTTTAATAACTTTCATTAAATCATGGGAGTTCCTAAGAGGCAACCTTTCTCTTTGTTAGATTCACTGTATTGAAAGTTTGAGAATAAAGAATTAAACTCTCCCCAATTAAGCTTTTCCATCTCTTAAGGGTAAATGCGAGCAAACTGAGGTTTTAGATAAAAGGCTTCTGTCTTTCATAGTTACAAGTATTGTTGCTTTCACAAGCTTCAAATCCACATATGAAGTATAGTTCTTAAACTTTTTTTAAACTAGATTCTTATCAAATTATTTTCCCTTGAAAATGTTAATCCTTACTGCTGAAGCAATGCAACAAAAATTCAAAACTATCCCAGTAGAACTATGACTTGTAAAAGAGCCTTTAAAGTTTGTTTGCTCTGCAGCTATCTGTGCCTATCTGTGTGGCATTATAAAAGATGTTTATTTCCATAGAATGGCAAAATGAATTTTGACTTTTTAAGACATGCTCATTTCACAATAATATATGCTGAGTAATTTAAAGTTGCTTGCTGCAGTCTCTAAAGCCCTTGACATTTTGATGGTCTAGATAATACAGTTGAATTTAGAGTCTATATTTCTGCATTTTCCTTGAGGTATTACAATTAGTATCCTGGTGGTAATTTTTTTCTTTTAGTGAACTGGCATGTTACCATTTTAAGACCTGCAGAACTGATGATGTTGAATTGGCAGATTTTTCACTTTTGAACCAACATTTCTTTAGTGACCAAACACTGTGTTATTTGTTAACTTGTTCACTGAGCTTTTGGGAAACAAATTGATGATCTGGGCTTACTGGTAGTATGGTGTTTACATCCAGAAAACTTTACCACAACTTAACAATAACATTCTTCAAACAATTTAAATTGAGGAGTAAATATCAAAACATACTATTTTTGCATCTATGAAAGTCATTACACTGTACAGTGTCTGTAACCTGATACGTTGCTTAAGAGCACAAAGAAAAGGGTGAGAAAAGTGAGAAAAATATTGGTCAAAATACTTAGTATTCAGCTCCACACTTTCATAGAAAGTTTTGTACTTGCTACAAAAATCCTGAAAGATAACAGAGAAATTATATGCTCAGTTTGTTAGTGCTTCTAGATCATTCATTTAATCTAAGAATATGAATTGTTTGAGAGAAATACTTTGGATGTTACACAGTATTTCGAAGTAAACCAGAATACTTATAGTTGTTTCCATCTCAGAATTGTGCTTTGCACATAAGCAATACTATTGTCAATATGGACGTTAGTCATAGTATCTCTTTTATATATCTAAAATATACCATGTGATTTCTACCCTATTTTATGCCTGAGACAACCCCACAAACTGTGGCCAGTGCTCTGCATGAAATGGTATCATTAAATGTGCTCAGTGCATGAAAGATCATTAGCTGCAAAAATACACCACTGGATGGTCTAAAAGCATGATTACTAATAACTTGTTGCTTGTTTTCTGAATCTAAATTAACCACATTATGTGTGTTCTTCAAGGTCATGAGTTACTATCTGAGTTACAACAGCGTCGATTCAATGGTTCAGATGGAGGGGTGTCCTGGTCTCCAATGGATGATGAACTACTTGCTCAGCCACAGGTCATGAAGCTGCTGGACTCACTCAGAGAACAATATACCCGCTACCAGGAAGTCTGCAGACAACGTAGCAAGCGCACACAACTAGAGGAGATTCAGCAGAAGGTAATGCAGGTAAGCTTGAAGTTGTTCTTGAATACTGTGAGGCGGAGGTTTGAGCTCAAGTCCTAGACTGTGTTTCCTACAAAACTAAGAATCAAGAGGCAAGAGCTTCATGCCTCCTTTCACTCCTCAAACTGCAACATGCTAGTTTCACTTGATGCATTTCATTGTGACTACCACAGTAACTTTCCAAAGGCTGTTCTGATACGTGGAGCTGAAGAACCTTCACATTGTCCCTTTGTTGCGTACTGTGGCAGCGTACCGCTACATTGTCGGAGAGGCAAATGCCTGACCTGTTAGCAAAGACAGAAGCATTCACACATGAGACACATTTGACTGTTATTTTACTTGAGCGTTGGAAACGTTCCCCTGCCTGTGTTAAGTTCCTGTTACTGAAGATAAGCCATTATTTATTCCTTTATTTGTCTAATGCTCAGTGTTTTAACTAAGTTAAAATGATTAAACTCCCTGTATTTCAAGGATACCCTGACAAGAATGAATACAAACCTTCCTTGTCAATCGTGTGTTAAAGGTCATAATAAATTGGTTTGGTCCTTTGGAAACAGGCATGTAATTAGCACTTTCAACATTTTCTCAGCAGAGACTCGGTAGAGAAAATCAAGGAAATGGAATTCATTTATTCCTCTTGTGTTTATTGCTTGAAATTAGATTTATATGTTTTCAAGCTTCAGTATAGTTTGAATATGCAGAAACTGAAATGGATATTGCTTTTAACCTTTCAACATTGACATTTCTAACGCATGAGGAGTGCAAGTCAAGTACATGCACTTCACAGCACACTTCCAGGTATGGGTAAAGATAAAAACTAATCAATCTTGTTATTTCTAACAGTGAAAATATAAATCTATTGAGGGTAATCTTTTTTCACTCATGTAGTAGTTCAGATTATTATAAAAAAAATTTAAAAAGCAAACGTCATCTTTTGATATGTTGAGCTGGAAATAATAAAAATTTGTTAAGAGCTGAAAATAGTACTATATAGAGCATATTAGCACAGCCGTGGGTATAAGCAGGTGAGATTTTTTTTTTCTGTGTTAAAGTTATAGTGGTTGAACAAGATGTGCTGAATGAAATGAAACGAAACTTGTAATGTGCTTTGGCAAACTGACATTGTTAATGCATTTAAATAGACTTGTTTACTGGGACATAAGCCTCATTTTGCAATATTTTTATTAGAAATAGTTATTTTTTTTGTGCTGTCTACCCTATGGATGCTACATAGTAAGTGAACTGAGTCTCAGTACATGGGGAATAATGTGTTTGACTGTTTTACGAAGCTAATCAGTTTTATAAAGTGCATTTAAAAGCTTTCCAAATGGCATACAAATGTATGGGGAAAACCTACTAAATCTAGAAATTTATTTAGTTTCCTTTTGGTTTATGGGAGAAAATTTAGGCTAACAGAGAAAAGTAACAAGAGAATGATGGACTGAAGGAAACCAGTAGAGGTGAAGTGCCATGGAATTTATTTTGCCAAAACAAACAAGTTGCAGTATAACATGCTTGCAGTATTTTCAGTTGTAATGGGAGTGTACATAGAAAGTTTTTCCCTTGTGTTGCTCGTCGGTATTTTTAATTTATTTTTAGTGTTTTGATTTCCTGCTAACTTTCATTACAATTCATTCCTATTCCACTCTTTGTATGGCTGTTCATATTGCTAACTGCTCCTGGCTTGTTTTCATGTTCCTGTTTCATTTTCACTCTTTGCTGCTTTTGCTCACTGTGAACTGCTTAGCTCTTACTCCTGTCTCAAAGCCCTCTTATCCATAAGCACCTCTCTTGCCTTGTGCCTTCAGTATCCTACCCTCTCTTTTTAACTACTACTCTTCTATTATGTAGCTTTGTTTCCCTTTCCTTCATCTTTCATTCTGCCGTGTAAAGACGGCAATGATTTCCAGACGTTTTCTGATGAGCAGTTCTACTAAACAGACTGCTAATGAGCAACTCTGTATGTTATGATAAATTCTAGCTTTGTCCTTTCTTAGGCAGAGGTGTGGCACACCGCCACAGCAGCGCAGTAGTTGCTGGAAACCTGTAATGGGGAGGTGGTCTTGGTCAGAGAGGGCGCTGCTAAGCAGTAGTCTTGCGCACTGTTTCAGACTTGCATGAGAACTGTCATTTCCATATGTGACGAAACACTGAGGCCACACTGAGGTTACAGAGGGACATCTGGGTGCCTTCACTAATAGGTCCATTCCATATTTAACCAGCAACAGCTGTGCAGAGGTGCTGAGCACAACAGGAAGTTTCTCTTGGAACAAAAAGAACCTAAAACTGTAGAGGCTTAGTTTGCCCTAGGAATGGTAAAAGCAAGGAAGACTCAGGATGATTCTAGAGCAAAGAACATATACTCTGAAATGGTGCTTTGGGGGAGGGGGGGGTTGAAAAAGGGGGGTGACATGATGACTAAAACGTGGGGTGAATTGAGTGACCTTCTGTAATGGTGACAGTCATTCTTGATTACTGTTGCAATATAGCCTAGCAGTACTAGGAAAATGGTCCAATTAGTCCTTTTTCATTTGTCTTCATGGTTATGGCGTTACATTGTGTATTGTATTATGTTTCCTGAAAAACTGTGTGAAGTTGTTTTGTCATCTTTGTTTAAACAAAAGTCACATTAAAGAGAGGAAGCTGGCTTCCTATGCTTTTTCATTAAGGTTCAGAATGTGGGGGTATTCCTGCATTTCCGTACTTCAGTAGTCCAGTCCTGAAGCATAAGTAGTAAGTGACTTTTGCACTACGTTTCATCACCACTGTCTCTGTTTTCTAGATATTTAAAAATATATCATAAAATTTTGCCATAGATATCATCTGATAATTCAAATGTGTATAAAGAACCCAACATTTGAGATATTCTGCTTTGCTTTGAATAATATCAACATCAAATGAAATAGTCTCAAAATGATATATAATAAGAGAAATCCAATACTCTAGTCCAAAATTGTATTGCTGTGACACTGCAAAGATTTCTGCAAAGGAAATGTGAGATGTGGCCACTATGACTCTGTAAGAGGCTTCAGTTATTTGAATAGAGCAAGTTGAAAGATGTAAATATATAAAATAACAAGTTGTTGTGTAAATTTAATTTTGAAATAAGTACATATCCTGTACTTGAGTGTCAATATATTCAACAAAATAAAAAGGAAACTCTCAGGTGTGAAGTTGAATACAGCTGTGCATTGTCATTCACTTAGGCAAAAAAAAAAAATCAACATGAGAGGTCCATTATCAAAAAAATCGTGTTTTAAGCTCTTTTATTGACAGAGATATGAAATGGCAAGTATGTATGTGACAAATCTTTTGCTTGCTACCACCTGCTTTCATGGAGCTTACAGACCTTAAGGTTAATTGAAAGGTAGTTTCTACTTACAGTTTTAGAAGACATGAATGGATTCCACAAAAAGACTTCTACAGAACCTAAGATTTTTATTTTCATAAACGTATACTTAATTTGAAATATTTCTGCTTATGTTAAAAAAAATCATTTTATACCAGTTTTTGTGTAATTGATTTGCTACTTTATTTTTGTCATCTTTGTCTTATTTACAGGTAGTCAATTGGCTTGAAGGGCCTGGATCAGAACAGCTAAGAACCCAGTGGGGAATAGGTGATTCAATTAGAGCTTCACAAGCTTTGCAACAGAAACATGAAGAGATTGAGAGTCAGCACAGTGTGAGATTTCCCATACCCTTTTCAAGTAGCAAAATAATTCTAAGTACATGCAGTTATAAGCAATGTATTTTGGTTATGAGTATCTAGGAATTTTGCCTAATGCATGATTTTATGGGTTACAGAGGAAAAGTACCTGGGTGGTCATTATATGTACATGTTATTTATTTTGGTTTCCAGTGTAGAAAAAATACTGATTTCTATTTATGATTTTTCTTGTTTTTATTATGTTACAGCAGTTTTTAAATTTTCATGTTGAGTGGGAGGAGTAAATTTCCTTTTACCTCCCTGCCTAAATGGCTGAGAAGTCCTGTACTTCTCAGGTGAATGTTAATATTTTTGTCTTTATTAAACTATGTTTACCAGTAGGTGAAACTGGCTTAACACTTTCATTAATCAAGACTTAAGATATAGTTTATGTTCATAATGAAGTCTTGAAAAAAGATCTTAAAAAAAGACTGGTTTGTAACTGTACTGACTTGATGCCTTTGCTTCTAATTTTGAAGACTTCCTAAGGTTCAGTAGAATTTTTTCTTTCCGTCAGATGATTAACTATAATTGGGAGATGAATACTCAGTGTTCCCAAAGGGTCACAGTGCTTTTACTCTTTTCAGACTTTCCTTGATGCAGACATTGACAATTCTGTCCACTTTTCCTACGTTCCCTACACAATCACGGCAAAGAAAATAGTCACTGGGTTATAACTTTTCTGACATAATTTAGGAAAAAAATAAAACAAAACCAAAAAACAAACAAACAAAAAAACCCAACAACCCAAACCTTTAGGCTGAGAAACATTGTTACCTAGACTACACTGCTTCTGTTGACTACCTCTCTACTGAGTACAGTTTCCTTGCTCAGCTGCAGAAGTGTGTGTTGTAGGTGTCTGTTTGGTCAAGTGAATCCCATCTTCTGTCTTTTCATTGCTTTAAGCTCTTCAAACAGTATTCTACTCTGAAAACCAGTATCTTCTGAAGCATAAAACATCTTGCAGTTAAAATTATAATTGAAAAGGAAAAAAAAATCCCCTGCCTACCTCATTGACAAAAATAATTTTGGATATCTTTCAGTCATATTAGCACTTCAAACTGAAAAGAGAAAACAAGATTGAATATACTTTGGTCTCACTTCGATGTCTGTAACAGAGAATTGTGCTTTAGCTGGGGCTAAATACAGTCCTTGAAATCCTTGAAATCCCACTGAAGTTTGCAGGCTGGCCTATGGTTTGCTCATCACCAAAGCACTGACAAGATGGAATGCTGCTTGGTTCTCAGGTGCTGGCATGATTTCATAGAAACAGCAGTCAGAAAAATTATTTTTAATTTTATACCAAAAGAAGGAATTGGGAAACCACTGGCCTACCTTAAATTTAGATGCCTGTTTATAAATTAAAACTGTTTTTTAACAACGCCACTGGAAAAATGTGCTTTGCCGTCTTCTTTGATTTTTTAAGCATCTCATAATAGCGTAGTGTACTCTTCCTTATCCATTATTGTCCTATTTTTTATCTCCTAATTGAATTGACGGCTTGTATGCTTGCTTTCTTTCATCATCTCCTATTTATTGTTGATTATATTACTTCTATTTTGAAGATACTTGCAAAAATGTTTCATTTGTTTTAAGGACAGGCTTTTTTGCTTCAATTTACTCTGAAGTGAGAAAATAATCTGGGGGGGGGTTGTTGTTTGTGTTTTGGGCTTTCATTTTCTGACTGTTTTATTCATGACCAGTATACCAGAGCTGTTATCTTCTGAGCAAGTGTTGGCCTTTTCTCCATGATTTTGAACTTTCATGTACAGCTGTGCCTAACTTTTCCCTCTGGAAAGGATCAGAAACACACATTTTATATCTGGTTTGCCAGTCTCTTAATTTCACTGATAGCTTGACCAAAATCAATTACTGCAACTGTTTTACTTACTTTAATGATAAAAATAAAAACTAAAAATGATTAATCTAGATTTTTTGTTTGACTTCTCATGTTATAGTTGACTTGTCACACTCAATAAGCTAGATTTGTATGTTCAGTGTCTAAAGGTAATAATAAGAGTTATGTTGTGTAAACTGAGTTTATTGAACCTGTATATCTATAGTACATGTGTGACAATGGAAGATGTTTCCATATTATGTCACCTTAGTTGCCCTTTTTGAGGTAGATGAAATTTATTCTGCCCTTAAATTTTTGGCTGATTGTTAATTCAAGTTTTTCATTACTTTTTTCTCTTCCTTGCATCTTTTCGTATTCTGCTTCTTCCTGTGAGCAGATGGTAGAGGCTGCTTCGGGTAAAAAGAAAAAAAAATTCAGAATATGGATATTTATACTCTATATTTTGCATGCTTAGTAAATAAATGATGCAAAAGCTGCAGGCATAATTTAAAAAACTTGCAAACATACCGATAGGAGTGTGACAAGAATACTAATTAAGTCAGATATTTTAGGCCAATAGATGGTGCTATTCCATAGTATTAGAAATGCGTAGAGCATTTGAAGGTCACTTTACTGTAGGCCAAAATAAAAGCTGTTGAGCAAACATGTTTTGTTTTACAGGCATCTCAATCATGCAAGATGTGAATGTGATCTTGATGTATCAAGTAGTTTTTAAATCTCCCAGAATTGTTAAATATTTGAACTATTTTTTTTCTTTGCACATGCACCACCATGACAACATAACTAACTCCTGTGTATGTATTCAGTAATCAAAGCATTTGACAAACAAATCTACACATTTTGAATTGAGTAGTATAAAGCTTTCCTTAAATAAGAAACAAAGATCACTTTGAAGTTTCTGTACATGGATACTGTTTTATTCCGAAGATAGAGACTGCTTCCACTTTGTCAACATTATTTTTTTCTAAATGTTTTAAAAAAATTATTGCTAGTTTCAATCGTGTCACTGAAAGTAACACCTAGATGATCTTGTGAACAGCTTTTTCTAATAACTTACCACTTGGCAAAAGGTCTTTTGTTTCAATAGAGTACTATAGACATGTAAACATTAGAAATTTGTTTAAAAATAGTGGAATTCCTCTGTTGGTTCAGTGAAATAGTTTGAGTGGGAGTTTGTGCTGGGAGCTAGTAGCCATGCCTTGTAATCTTCCCATCTTTCTGCACCTTTTTTTTTTTTTAATAGTACAGTACATATATTAAAATGTACTAAGCACTTTTTGAGTTGATTTGAAATTAAGAATGTTTTTTCCTTCTGTGTGAGATTCCATAATTATAGTGCAATCTGTAATAAGTTCCTTTTTAAATCTGATTATTTATTAATCTGCAGTTAGATGTATGCCATTTTAAGAGAAATAGAATTATGTTTGGTATTATTTTAATGCTTAATTTTCTTGTGTTTGTAGGAGTGGTTTGCTGTTTATGTTGAGCTTAATCAGCAGATAGCAGCTCTTCTAAACGCAGGGGATGAGGAGGACCTTGTGGAATTGAAAGCATTGCAGCAGCAGCTGAGTGATGTGTGTTACCGGCAGGCCAGTCAGCTGGAATTCAGGCAGAATCTATTACAAGCAGCGCTTGAATTCCACAGTGTTGCTCAGGATGTAAGTTTTTCTTTTTAACTTTTCGCAGTCTCACCTGTCAATATATTATTGCCTTAGTATTATAAGTGTTGAATACACTGGAAAAAAATTCGGGGGTGGTAGAAAATAAAATGTCATTTGGAAAATGCTGTAAGTCTTCATTTACTATAATTGAAACACTGAGAAGATAGATTTCTCCCTTTTGAGGAGGGAAGTGCTTTGTAATATGTCTTACATTTCAATAGCATTTGAAATAAAAAGGTTATTAGCTTTTCCCCATCTTGTTTGTTGTTTCATTTTATTTTTTTAATTAGAGGCATATATATTAATTGAACTGCAATTTGGTGTACTTTTCATAGTTTCTTTTTTAAATTGGCATTTATTCCTTTCCTATACATGTCTTAAAAAAAAATAATCTTGGCTTCTCCCTGTCTCCCCATGCTAGGGATATATGCTCTTGGAATTTTATGGGTAGATGGGTCATTTATCTTTCATCTTGACTTTCATTTCCTATAGATGTAAAGAGAAACTTCTAAAATGACAGATTTCCAAACATTTATAAGAAGATTGCAGACCCAACCATCTGAAGCTCAAACTTCTTTTTTAATATCAACAATTATGTTGTTTTACATTTTAGTTGTCTCAGCAATTGGATGGCTTACTAGGAATGTTGTGTGTAGATGTAGCACCAGCAGATGGAGCATCAATTCAACAAACTTTAAAACTACTGGAAGAGAAATTGAAAAGTGTTGGTAAGCAAAATATTTCTGCATTTCAGATACGCACATTCTAATGAATGCATTACAGGAAAAAACCCAGTAATCCCACCACACCCTTAAAAAAAACAAACAAAACCAAAACCACCACAGAATGAAAAGCCACAAAACAAAAAACGCAGCAGCAGAAAATATAATATCTATGTCTTCTGATTCCTAGCTAAGTAATGCTCTGCCTACCTGCCTTTGACTTGCTCATGCTGTCTACTGCATAGTCATTCTATCTGGGAAAATGATCTGGAAATGTTTACTTTTAAATGTTTTACATGTTATATATATTTGTTATATACCATTATCATGCATTTAATCTGTAAACAAACTCCCCTCCCCATCATCCTTAGTATCTTGGGTGATATAGTACTTGGATGATCTTTTTGCCTCTAGAACTGACTGACCCCTTGACGATTAAGATTGTTATCCACTCAGTTTTAGAATGCTTGTACTGAGTATTTTGCAGTAGCTTTGAATGTATATGTTAATAATTGCACATTTAAGGTTGTTACACTGTCAAGCATATAGAATGTTTCAGTTGGAAGGGACCTACAATGATCATCTAGTCGAATATATTGTTAGGGGAAAGTGCTTTGAAGCAAAGTCATATATGGTAGAAGTAGCTATGATTGGAATGTAACAGTTTGATGCATAAACTAGATATTCCCTTAGGAAAACAGATAGAAGAGCTGCCAAATAATAGATGTAACAGCAGATTCTAAGGATTGGCATGTTTCAGTATAGAAAAATGTATCAGCTATATCAGATGTATTATAAAGTAACTTCTGCCAGACATGGAAGAACACTTAGACTACAACCGCTTAGCAGTGATAAATATTTTGCGTATTGTGCAACTGTGTAGATGAAAGACATTAATTAGCTATTTATATGCTGAAAACTTAATACTCACTGTCAGCTTTTATTCCTTTTCTTGTTATCTGCTAGGTCATAAAATAGCAAAGCCGCCTTCGTTAATATAGACAAATGCTCACTCAGAAGTTGGAAAGGGCAGTGAAAGACAGATACTAATGTCCTTTTCACTTTACAGCCTTCCATTTCAGATTCTGTTGCATTTCATACCTCTCCCTTGGGCAAAAAATTAACAAATTTCTAAGAGTGACTATGACTTTTTTCTTTTTTCTTCTTTTCTTTAGACTTAGGCTTGCAAGGCTTGCGTGAGAAAGGTCAAAGTCTTCTTGATCAGATATCTAATCAGGCATCCTGGGCCTATGGAAAAGATGTGACCATTGAAAACAAAGAAAATGTGGACCATATCCAAGGAGTAATGGAAGATATGCAGCTGAGAAAACAAAGGTAGTAACAGTTCTAGCAATTAAGATTTTCCTGTGCTGATAGTTCATTATAGATATATATTTACTTTTTTTTTTTTTTCAAAGAGACCATTTTGCTTTATTCTTAATTAAGGGATGTAGTACAACTAACTTATATTTGTGGTATATTTAAATGGGACAGAACCTTCCCTGTTGTAGCATATTCATAAATCCAAGCACCTTTTGTATTTTGTACTGGATGAAGTATTTGAGTGCTTTCCTGTACTTGTAAATGCTCAAGGATTATACATTCCTTTTGTATGTAGCTATGGAATGGATGCCAGAGGCATCTTTTATATGTTAGCAGTTTGACATGGAAGGCATAGTAGGAGTACAGTAGTGATGATAGCTCTAAAATTATGTATTAATTATGTACAGCCTTGTTTAGCCTCTTCTTTCTCACAACCTCTATCCTTTGACCACGGGCATTTTCACTCCTGAAGATAGGAAGAAAGATGAGGTGGTGTCAGGGGGACAGGGTACAAAATGGAGGCACGTACTCGGTTTTCAAAATGTGGGGGTTTTGGGGAGTTTTGGAAAAAGATAGAGCGAGGAATGAAGTTGTAGTAGAGAAAAATGCTGGGGAGAGTTGAATTTGCAAGATTTTTCTCCAAGCCTTTCCCTGATTATTTTTTATTAAAGATCTAGTTGTACTAGATTGGCTATAGTACTGCCTTTTTTTTTTCTACTCAACAGTGTGAAAGAATCAGATAATGTTTCTCATTATTACTGCTGGAACCCCTGAAACAATAAAGTACTCTCTGTAGAAAAGCGCCTGAACTTTGAGGGCAATGAATGAACAAAAAGGCGCCTCTAGGGAACAACAAGGTCTAATGAGCAGCAAGTTGCTCATTTTAGGAATTAATTGTACCACACACAAATTGTTTTCTATGGGAGCTTAGTGTGTAGGAAAACATGTGCTTTGGTAACGCTTAGAGAAGGTATTGTTTTAAGTATGTCCTCTGAACCCTCTTTATTTGAGCAGCACCTGTGTTTAGAGGGCCAACTGCAAAAAGCTATAGAGGACCATGTGTCACTGTGCAATAAAATGGCAGTTGGAATTCAGTACTGAGAAAAGAAGTTATATACACAGTAATGGACTCCGAACCAGCTGTTAACTCAAAGATAAATGTTGGAAAGCTTTTGCAAAAATTGCTTTTATGCTCAATCATACTGTGAGAAGCAAGTAGAATGCTAAGAATTATTAGGAAAGTAATAGGAAACTAAAAGGAAAATGTCATTGTGTCACTGTATAGACTTGTAGTCCATTTGTGTTTTAAGTGTTACACAATTCTGATCCCTATTCTCAGAAGGGATATAGAATTGTGGGAAGTGTATTAGAGTATCAAAAAGTCAATAAGATGATCAGATAAAGGTGTGAGGCAGCTTCCAGATGATGAACGATTAAACAAGGTTCTTCAGCCTGGACAAGAGACAAAAGTACAATAAGGATTACTGCCTCTCAGTAGCATTTAATAGTAATTTTTGCAACACTTCATTTACTTTTTTTTTCCCAAATTCTATCGAATGTTTCTCATTATTTATATACATATATAGTATAATGTTTATTTCTATTGGCACTTTGCTGCTTTAGTTATGCTTTTGGAACCCATAAACTGTTTTCTTGCATTATTAGAGCAATAAATTTCCTTTCTGTATGCATCACAGCACTACAGGACATGTAACAAAATGCAGCATGCTAACAAACTGTTCTTTGGAAGTGCTTATGTTTGCAACCAGTTTGAAAAAAACAGATCTGTGCATACCTTCTTTTGCATTTACTTGTAGTGCTAACTGTTGTTGCCATTAATAATTCCATTTGCACTGGCTGGGAGTCTGAACCTTGCTGTCTACTTAGTAGGCTCTGAAATTGAAGTGGAAAGGTCATTCTGCTAAAGCTTAGCTCTCACTATGGAAAGAAAAGAACTTTCAATACTTTTTAATTCTAACTAGAGAAAGAACTTCAAAATGTGCTTAATTCAGGAAAAGAGAATTAGAATTAGTTTTTATATGAATTAGATTTTTAAATGCTTCCTGACATTAGTTATAGCAAAGGGCGTTATCATATCAGGGTTCAATTATTGCAATCTTTAGCTAAAAAGAAAAATGGAAAGCTGTATAACATCTTTTAAACAGTGCTCATTTTGTTTACCAAGAAAACTTTGCTACCCCCTCACAATACAATTTGGAGTTATGCCAGGTTTAAGCCAGCTTTCGCCTAGACTTGAGTAGGATCAAGTCTGAGCCGTGTAAGCCTCTATATGGCAAATCTTACCAGTGCAACAAGGTAAGGAACCTGGAATGCTGCTGGAGGGCCTTGTACCTACTGCTGGTATTACTATTTATAGCTTAGCCATATCAGGAGTCTTGAGGATCATGATTTCAGCAGGTTGTAGTGCTCAGTTCTATTTATTGCATGTTTCTTATTGTTATGCAAGGCATTACATATTTTGGCCAAGCTAAGCAGCACAAAAATGCTTTAATCGCCTTTTCATGAACATTTGTATCTTAATGTTGCTCACTGAAAACATTGCTGTCAAACTCAGTGTATTGTGTCTGCTGTGCATGTGTTGGTGAGCCTGTCTGTGCTACTCTTTAAGGTGTGAGGATATGGTGGATGTGCGGCGACTGAAGATGCTTCAGATGGTACAGTTATTTAAATGTGAAGAGGATGCTGCTCAGGTATGGAAATGCCTACAGAATTTCACCATTCTGGTCTTTGTAGTTCACTGGCTAAACTTACAGAGATGGATAGCTGCGTAGTATTTTTTGTTGCTTTCAAATGTAGTTTTATTTTGTGAATTTGTACAGTGAAAATAAAGGATATAACAATGACTGAAAATAGTGTATTTGGAGATTGCATGCATGATCTACCAGTTTGCGATATCTCTTTTAACTTTTTTCTATGTCAAAAGTATATGCTGGTACTGAAGTTATTTACGTATCTGGGTTAATTTCTTTTTAATTTACTAGTTTTTATTCTTTTAACTTATGTTTTTAAGGCAGTAGAATGGTTAAGTGAACTGCTGGATGCTCTGCTGAAAACACACATCCGACTGGGAGATGATGCTCAAGAAACAAAAGTTTTGCTGGAGAAACATCGAAAATTTGTTGATGTTGCACAGGTGAAATGAATTACTTTTTTAGCAATGTGGATTTTGTTTCAGAAGATGTCCTAAATAGAATTGGTACCTGTTACTAGTTTTAATGGTTAGCCTCAATGCTTGAATGAAGAAATCATGATTGCTGGCATTGGTGATGAGCCTAATGAGATTTTGAAGTTCCATCAACAATAGCGACGCTGCAATTTCCTACCTTAGTTTATTCTGCTTCACATAGGCAATGCAAACCACAAAACATAAAGTTTACGTTGCCTTTCTTAAAAGGCATATATTTCAAACAGTGTTTATGATGACTTTTGAAGGACTGCAGTCAAAATACTGAAATACGGATGAGCCAATTGGTTTCAGTCTATTTTGTGCTGTACTTAATGAAACAGAGCCTGTCTTTATATTTGTTTACCAGATAGAGTTGACTGTTGGTGTACAATCGTCCTGCTCGTACAAGGAGTTTTGGCACTAGCAGAGTTAGTGGTTGAACAGAACTGACAGCTTTAATTCTTGACTGTAGCAGTCAACTAATGAATCTTGCCATAGAAGAGTCTACTGAAATTCACTGAAGCCACAGGGCGTGTTTGCATGCCTGTTTGCAAATCTTGAATATGCCAACAGATGCCGGGTACATGTGAAAGAATTTCACTTAAGAATAGAAAGTGTACAAGCTGGGCCTTTTCCAGGTGCTTTTTCGGATGTACACTGCTTTTAGGAATGTCTAATTTAGACTTCCCAATTAGCAGATGTGATGTTTTCAAATTGCACCTGTTACACTGAAATGGATTTTCTCTTTTGATTAATTGGAGCTGACAGTGACAGGAGGGTAGCTTGCTGTTAAAATGATGTGCCACAAAGCACCTGGATGCTGGGTGACCACAGACATGGTGACAGTGAAGTCAGTGAGACAGTCATCTTGTCAGTAGATATCAAGTATTCCCTGTAAGATTCAAGCAGCTGTTCGATGTTTTTAGGAAGCTCTGTTCTTTTGCCAGTGTGAACGCTAGACAACAGGGAATTATTTTTTAATTTTTTAAAGAGCAAAAGCACTGTTTGGTTATTACAATTTTATTCATACTTCAGCAGCATTTTCTAGTAGACCAGATTAGTTCAATATACTTTGTGGACCTAAATTGAGAGCATTTCATAAACTTGTCTACTGTTGTTTTCAGATGCTAATTAGCTCCTAAGTTAAATGCAGAGTTTTTACGTGTGCTTTCTTTCCCATCCCCTCCAACTTTTAGAGTACTTATGATTATGGGAGACAGTTACTGCAGGCAACTGTTGTCCTGTGCCAGTCCCTGCGATGCACTTCAAGGTCCTCAGGGGACACACTTCCAAGACTGAACAGAGTGTGGAAACAGTTTACGATAACTTCCGACGAAAGAGTGCACCGGCTGGAAACTGCTGTTGCATTTCATTCAAGTGCTGAAAAGGTGGGTGTTGTGTTTTTAAGAAGAAAAATTTCTTATCAGAACTTAAGCAAACAAAATGAAAAAAAAATAAAGTTGTGTCTATTTTTTTTCTTTCTAAATACAAAAAAAAGAATTTAAGCATATTTTTCTAATTGTTAATATCAATACTTAATGCAATTATTGCTTGCATACCTACATTGGTATAGGGCCTGCTTAACAAAAAGGGGAACAGCAGCCCTGAAGTTCAGGTGTGTTGAGTCGAGGCTCAAGAGTTGTTTTTTTTTAAACTCTTCAGAAGTGAACTCTAGGGTTATTTGTGTGTTTTAGATTGTATTTGTTAGAGGCAAGGAACACTTCTTGATTTGTGTTTTTGTGCAAGGAATAATACAAAGCTATGGGGTCGTTTAAGATGAGAGGAGTTAAAAGAAGTATTGCCTCTTAAGCTGTGTGCATTTTGAACGTGCAATCATCTCAAACTTTGTAAATAAATGCAACTCTGGCCAGTTTAGTGTCCATGCCTGCTGTGTTGCTGCATCTTGTGTTTTGCACTTGGAGGATTTTGAACATGCTTTCTTCAAAACACACTTCTGCTTTGGTATGGTTTTCAAACTGCTATAACCAAATGTCTGACCACTGTGCCCAGCTGGATGATGCTAGAAGCCACGGAGGAGGATGAGCAGTCAACAACAATATTATGAGGGATAGTTGCTATTCAGTAACAGCTTGCTGAAGGGGGGTTATGTTGAGAGTTTTCAAATCCCTGAATTCAAGACAATGTCCATTAATGTAGATCATGAGAGGCAGGGCCTTTTTGTCCAGGAACCGTTCTTTCTGTGAAGTGATACATTTTAGAAAAGCAATTTAGAGTATGTATCTCTAATATTGACAATAAAATTGCATATAATTGCAAAGTAAGCCAACCTTGCACATGGTAAAAGAAAATAAATGCATTCCGTCATTGAAGGAGAGCATGGATGCAAAGTTGACTCGTATGCTACTTTCTTGTATTCATTTCTTATTTGTATTAATGGAAGATACTTTGAATTTGTAGTCACTTAGAGTTGCTGGAGGTTCATAAAAGCAGAAATATATCCTCTATGCTGCCACAGATGGCTGAAAAAAGTTTGACCTGGTACCAAATTAGAATTCAGTGATTCATAAACTCCTAAAGAGTTGATTGTCTCAGTCCATATTATAAGCATTCTTTCATTATTGCAGTAGTTAATTGCTATGTTTCTAGGCAATCATAAGCTTAAAAGAAAGTAAATGGGTAGCTGAAAAAAATAATGCTATTGTTCAAAAACATAATTCTCCTGGCACTATTGTGACATATTAATGAAATTGTGAGGAAAATATGCTGTTAATATTCGTACTGCTTTGGAAAAAAGTAAGAAGTGGCAGAGGGAGAAGTGGAAAAAAAATACAGAACTAACTACTAGTATTGGGTTCCAATCCTGTCTGGAAATTCTTGTGTACAGACTTTTTTAATCCCACCTGTTCTGTGTCAGGTGTGGATTTTAGTTTTGAAATGGTTTGTAAGGGGTCCTTCATTATTCATGTTTATAGCATAGAATAGACTATTTCAGCTGGAAGGGACCTACAACAATCATCTAGTCCAACTGCCTGACCAATTCAGGGCTGACCAAGTTAAAGCATGTTGTTAAGGGCATTGTCCAAATGCCTCTTAAACACTGGCAGGTTTGGAGCACCTCTCTAGGAAGCCTTTTCCAGAGTTTGACTGCAGTCTCAGTAAAGAAACACTTCCTAATGTCCAGTCTAAACCTCCCCTGGCACAGCTTTGAACGATTCCCATGCGTCCTATCACTGGACACCAAGGAGAAGAGATCTGCACCCCCCCTCTCCACTTCGCCTCCTCAGGAAGCTGCTGAGGTTGCCCCTCAGCCTCCTCCTTTCCAAACTAGACAAGCCCAAAGTCCTCAGCCGTTCCTCATAGGGCATTCCTTCTAGCCCTTTCACTAGCTTTGTTGCCCTCCTGTGGATGCATTCAAGGACCTTCACATCCCTCTGAAATTGTGAGGCCCAGAACTCTACACAGTATTCAAGGTGAGGCTGCACCAGTGCTGAATACAGCAGGATAATGGTTTCTTCCATTTTATATCACTGTCTTGATATAGATTACTATTTTTATGCATTTGATACTTATTGCTGAAATACTGTCTAGCAAGACTACTTTTTTGTTGCCTCTTAGAAGTAACGTAAAATGTTCTAGTACAGAACAGTGTTAGCACGGAACTATCTTCTCAATGTAACTTAATCGATATTTTCCTTTCTGGAATTATATGAATATTTTAATTGATCTCATTCACTCTCCCAGTTAATGGCACTTGAAAGTACATGCTATCCCTTGTCTACTTTATTCTGCATTTCTTTTTTTTTTTTTTTTAACAGATTTTGCAAGAATGTCCAGAGCAGCCTGAAGCTTTTAATGAAGTGGAGCAATTTGATGAAATTGAAGCAGTTGGGAAATCGCTGTTGGACAGACTAACAGTGCCTGTAGTTTATCCCGATGGGTATGCTTTTCTAAAATGTTTTTCTAAAGTCTACTGAATGTGCTTTTGGTAAAGTTTCATAGTAGTCTTGTACGCAGAAGAATCCTGAATGCTTATTGCTGAAATTAAAAAGGCAGAACACTAATACTCATTATAAATTCCTTCCCATCTTTTCACAGAAAACAGGCAGGTCCAATTTCAAACTTTCCAAAGACAACGTGCCCACTTTTTCAAAGCAGTGACTTTTTCACACTCAGTAATGACTAGGTTTATGCCGTCTTTATACCAGAAAAGTATGTAGAAGTAATAGAAGAATGACTGATCCCAATCTCTTCTCCTTGAAAAAGATATGAGATTTGAATTGTGGTAATTTGATTAATTTATTTGCAAGTCTATATGAAGTCTTAAGCCAGTACATTGAAGATAAATTTACATGTGATTTATTCAGCAAATAAAACAGTACTTCCCTTGTGAGCTATTTATACTAATTTGAAATTGGTGGCTGTCTTGAGCCACAAAAGCAAATTGAATTTGGAATCTCAGCCATAAAAAAAACTCAGTTCTCTGTTCAGTAAAATACACTTGTCCATTGTGATGCTGACCTTATAGTTAATTTCTTCTACCTGAGTATAACCAAACCTTGGAACTGTTCTCTGGGTGTGTAGGATCCCGCACCATAGTGAATGAGATCTGAAATCAGTATTTTGAATTAGAGCCTGAAACCTTATGACATGGTATCCAACAACTGCATTAGGGGTTACCCAAAATAAATCTGAAAAATACAGTTACAGGAAGTTCATAATGAAAATGAATTTCCTGTAATCTTATTTCCAAAATATCATACTTCCTATGCAGTATAGTTTCCTTCAGTAAGGAGTGCTATCCATGAAGATGAACACAGGCCTGAACTAGTAGTGATTTTTTTACTGCTCTTTCAGTAGTGTATTTGAAAATAGTGGAGGATTTTATAGCTGTGAGGAGGGGAAAAAAATGCACAACAAAAATGCCCTAAGTAGTGTGTTATGTTTATTAAAGTATTCTGGTGTAACTTTTGTATAGCAGATTTTAGTGACCCAGTAAAAGTAGCGACCGTTATTCTTAAAACTGATGTAACTTGCAGATAGACTATTAAAGTAAAAACAAACATTAGAACCTGGAAAAGCTCCCCATGAAAGAAGATGCTTGCCACACTTTGAGGTTTGAGTCCAAACACAATGCTCCTATACCTATAGGTATATATACACCTATCTTTTAGGCTGACTGACTGAATTCTGAACATTATTTCTGACCCCTCTGGTATTTCAGCAGAGTTCTGCATGTCCCCTTTATCAAAAGTGGGATCTTAGCTGTCTTAAATCCTAGGATCCCCTGCTAGTCATCTATAATCTGCATTCTATTTTTGGAGCATTTGACAAACAAATTGCAAAGAGTTCACTTATTAACAGAAGTAGTTTAAGAAAAGTAGGAACACAGAAAATGTCATTAAAAGTTTGGAGGCATCTTCATCAGCCTCTTTACTACTTCAAACTTTTGTCAGTATCTTCTTGGAAGTCCAGGTCACTGTTCCCTGTCCTGCACATGGCTTCTAACCTGCATAAGAAAAATCATCTGCCCATACTGTGATCCCATGCGCAGTTGTGCAATGAGTTGTCTTTGGTCGTCCCTAGTCAAACTAGTCTACTGCGTGAAATAACTTTTCTGTCTGCTTATGCCTCTCCCCCTACTCTGTCCGAAGTCCTTTGTCCTACCATCATTTCCAACGTCTTCAATACCTGTGCTTTGTAATTACCTTTGATACCTGTTCTTCTGAAACATGTATTCTGTTCAAATCCTCCTTTTGCTGACAGATTGGTTAGTGGTTTCCCTAACATTTTGGCTGTTCTTTTGTTGTGTTTGAATGAGAGAAATCAAGTTTCATAGCCGTGAGTTCTTTTCAGTTTGGGAGACAGATGACATAATTTGGCAGTGTGTGGATGACTTCACATACACAGAGTCCTTCAATAATGCAGCAATCATATAGCCTCAGAATACATGTATAGACAGATTTCCTTGATTGTCATAGTACTCAAAACTGCCAGACTGACTTGGGGTTAGCCAGAGAACGGTGGTAAAAAATAGTGTTAGGAAGTATCTAGTTGCACTTATAGAGTAGTGCCTTGCTGTTGAGAGAATCTTTTGGATATAAAAGGTTCGTTTATTATTTGTAATAAATTCATCAAGATTGGCCGTCAAGTTTCATCACTGAGTCTCCAAAGCCATTTAAAGGTGGCTTTTAAATTTCGAGATGAAAAAGTGCCTATTTTTCTTTCTGCTATTTTTCTCCTTTGTGTTTTCTTGTGCCATTCACATGTATATTCACACACTGTCTTACTTATCAGTGATAACTTTTTGTGATTATTTTTTTATTTTAGGTCTGAACAGTACTTTGGGAGCCCAAGTGACATGGCTTCTGCAGCAGAACACATCAGAGAGAAGATGAAGCTAGTTAGCCTGAAAAAGCAGCAGCTGAGACAACCAGAAGCCACTACCCCAGAGAGCTAATACTGACCCTTGTCCATGAATTCATAATAGGACTTCAGTTTGTAATCCAGCATGTTGTTTGCATATTACAGAATTTGGCATAATATATTAAAATGCATTTCACAGCCGTTATAAGTCTCATCTTTTTTTCAAAGTAAATGTTCTCAGCATCTTAACACTGTACATCTATCAAGCCATAATTATTTAACATGCTATGAAACCATAGATTCCAAGTATCTTATGAAAAGGAACTGTAAACTTTGCACTGAAATTTGCTGTAAAGCTTTACCTGACCTGTCAGCTGCTTCTTAGTTAAACAGCTGATGCAAGCTTTGAATGGTGCTAATGAAAGTGTTAGGAGTTCCATATTATGAAATTGTAGTTCTTTGCTTCCCCCCATGCCCAGGTGATGTAGTAATTTTAGACTGTAGGTAAAAGTTCCTGCAGTGTAGACAGTGGTGATCCTATAATTTTAATTTGAAATACTTTTTTTAAAAAGAAGATCATTTTTATTGTGCCAGTATGCAACCTGCCCATCAAATCTTTGATATATCAAATTCATTAAACAGATGTTTTCCTATTTGTATTGATAATGTATTAAAAGCTGTTTGTGCTTAATAAAAATCATCTTTTTAAAGTCTAATATAAATTTGTTCTGGTCTGTATTCCCAAATGTCACTTGTGTTATATTTTTTGTGATAAATAGTAGTAAAAATCATCATTCCCCCCAATATATTTACAAAGTCTGTATATTTTTTTCTCAAGAAATACTTTTTAACACACTGTAGCTGTAAGGGCAACTACTCTTGGACCAATATTAATGGGAGCGAGAGCCTGTGTTATTTTTTTTTTTTCTTACTTTCTGATAGCAGTCCTTACACAAAAGTAAGGTAGTATGTGCATATGTCAGTGTTATATTAATAATAGTTTTGTTCCCATGTAAGACTGGTACACATCTCTTGTGCTTTGTTTCTAAGTCTTGTTTCCCTTTGAATAGAGAATCTTGAATAATGTGAATATCCCTGGTAGTACCTTTGAGGTTAAAGATTTTCATCTAATGAAAAATGATTAACATGAAGTTCATAAACAACTTAAAACCATGAGATTAGTAATAAAATGAAATTTATTAAGAGAAGGGAATTGGATTGAAACAAAATCAGCTGTGTGCATAATTTGGTTAACTTCTTACTCTTCAGGATTTAATCTGGATAAATTCAATATTATATTTACCGGAAGATGGTGTAGTGTCTGACCATTTTAGAATACTGTGTGTGAAACAAACTGTAGGTCTAAGTACCTTATGTTAACTTACTATATTTTGCTCACAGTAAAAATAATGCTTTCTTGCTGCAGGCATTGTTATTACTCTGCAGGTTTTCTTGATGGATCTGTCATTCAAATATTATATTTACTTATTTGTCTCAGTTTTTCCACATTTTCTCCACAGGAGAGTGATGTGTCAAAACAATTTTTCTACCAAAAAAAAAATAAATTCAAAATTAATGGCTTTTCTTCAACTTCAGTGATAAAGGTGTTTTTTTTTTTTTCTCTCAGGGTATTTTGGCAGAGGAAATCCAATTATTTTTTGATGCGTTTGATGCAATGGTACAATATTACATTAATACTAGTTTAAAACCAACTGAGGTTTCTCAGACCTTATTTATAAAGATATTTTTTCAATATAATCTTTTAAAATTTAATTTAGTTGTTCAATTCTGTTTGAGAAAGCTGCTGTTACTATGGCTAATATTTGGATGAGATAAATTTATTTAGAAAGAACCCAGACGTGAAAAATCTGCACATTTTTAATACAAAACACAAACACAAAATTAAGATTATACTCATTAATAAGCACTGTGTTTCCAATTCTGCAGCATTTGTTTGTGAGTCGAATCTACTTACAGTAAATAATGGTCTGCAGAATAAAATCCCATTAAAATACTAGTTTACAGTAAGCATGTGTTACTAAGATTATTTGCAGGTTCTTATTTTATTTTTTTTAATATATTTTTATTCTATTTAGGGGCTCAATAACATATGCAAAACCAGAGCAGTATCAGAAGCTCCTATCTCATTCATGTGACAGCTGTGTGCACGACTTGGAACGGATGACCGTTCACCCTAATAACCCCGATGTTAATTTTGGCTCAGTGTATGAAGTCCAATCTTGAGGCTGTTCTTATCTGTCATCCAGCATTCCTAGAGGCCAGTGGATTCTCACTTTAACCCTATTGTCTCTAATTGAGACTCTCACATAACCCCTTGGGCTATGCCAGCTTTTTGTCTCTCTCTGCTCCCTTCCTCTCTGGAATTCCTTGCCTTTTGGGAAATCAAGTGGCTGGTAAGGTGCTATTTACCAGCACTTTGCGATTTGCCCATATCAGGAATGATGGCAGTCGTTTTCTAGGTCACGTTGCATAAGCCTGCCAGATATTTCTGAATCCTCCCTATGAACTCTGAGACTTCCTATGGTACTTAAAGAATGGAATAAATGCCATCTCTTAAGAATACTGTTGAATGTGACTAATTGAGAGATATTTTTGTGCTGGTCTTCTCTTAGTCGATCTACCATCTATGGTTGTACCTGCTATTGAACATTTAGAAACATACAATCCTTATTAGCATACAGAGTCAATGAGATATATAGAGACATGCTAAAAGGCAAAACTATGCTCAGGTAATCTGTTATTACTTGCCTGTGCAGGTACTACTGCAAGCAATATTGGTGGCTCTACCTGCGGCTCTTGCTCTGCGCTTTTTGGCAGCAAAAATGATTCAAATGATGGAGTTCCAAAAGATGCAAATATGGTCATTTATTTTTTAACATAAATCACTAGTGCTACATGTAAGATGGGGAGATACCAATACAATAGGGAAGGATTGACTGTAAGGATTGTAGTTCTTATACTCCTAAGTATATTTTAACTAATGACTTGGAAGTGATGGAGTCAACCATCCATGGTAATCAAATCAATAATGAGAATTTCTAAGTTCCTGTTAACCAAGTTTGGATGTATTTGAAATTTTTCAAAATATGGTAAGCATTTTGTTACTGTTTCTGGGAATGTGTTTGATTTTTTGTGTGATGGTGAACAGTGAGCAGCATTGGAATGGTGATCAGCTCAGTAGGTGTCATCCACTTTTATTAGGGCATGAGTTGGATAGACTGGCAGTCATACGAAATGCCTATACCTATACGTTCTTTTAATTGTGAAAGATATGTGGGCATTTGTATTAGTTTCCATAAAAATGTTTGATACGGTTTACTGGTTGACTTTGTGTTGTGATTAGTAGGACTAATGGGATTAACTTTTTCTTGGGAATAAAACAGGTTTGGACCATGGAGACTTGCATCGCTTGTGTAACGGACTGAGCATTCAAATAGAGTTACTTTGGAGGTACAGCAGTGGATGGAGAAGGGTTTTGTTGTGCATTGGGATTGTATAGCACTTCTTATACTATTGTACTAGCCGAAGGATATCAATGTTGGCTGGCAAAAAGATAGGGGGAAGATTTTTTTCCATCCCGGTAAAAAAAAAACCAACAAAACAACTTATTAATGTTAGATGTCTGTTCTAATTTAAAGAAAAAAAATCAGAAAGTTCATCTAAGCATACAGGATTTCAACCCATGCATATGTAAGAGCTGCAAAAGGACCTGAATGTGAACCACGGGGCCAAAAACTGTTTGAGTATCTGGAATTTACGTAACATCATTCCAACAAGGTAATTAATTCATGATGTCTTTGGAGAGGTATCTGTTGTCTTTTTCAGGTTTGTGGAAAAGTGATATTCTCTGAAATAAAAGATACAAAGGCAAATAGTCAAGCAGTTATATTACTTCTGGTTCCAACTTGCACAGTTGTTTTGAATCTTGGTAGACTGGGTCTTTTCTGTAGTGCGTCATTTCCACAATTTCCTAATACATAGCAACCAAAGTGTAGGCTATTGCAGCGTTACTCCTGCGGTATCAAAATCAGATGTTCGAAGAGTACGGTGGGCCATCATTTTAAAATCATTGATTCCCACAATCATCCCAGTTTTGTTTCCTCCGCTTAAATAGTCCCACCGTTATAGTATTGATGTATGTCAAAACTGCATCTTAATTGAAAATTCTGTTAAAAATTGACTCATTGCATGCTTTTTACAAGGATATGGAGTCAAGGACTTCTTCAAGATATTTTTCATCTGATGCTCAGGGGAGGTGGTATTCTTGTGGAGATTTACTGTGTGGAAATACAGGTAAGACTAAATAACCACACAAAAATGAGTTTGGTTTCCCACTTCTAACGGGTCCCTTTGTACAGATCTCCCAAACACATGGTAGTTTAGGACGATTTTTCTGTGACTTCAAGGTTATTTTGGAACCTGAAGGTGAATCATTAAAGAAACTTGTGAGAAAACCTCTGATTCTGTCAAATTGGAAGGCAACATATGAATCAAATATCAAAGATATTGATCAAAAATAGAAGCTTGTGTGAGTAAAATATTAATTATGCTAACATAAGAATGTATAGAGACAGGATATATTTAATAGTATTTAGTATACATAAAGCATTAACTTAAGCTCAAAATAGTAATGAAAAGGCAACAGCTTTCTCTTTGCCTGTCAGAGTTGACTTTAGTTTATATAGGTCTCTATTACAGTAAAGATTATGGAGTATAATGTAAAGACAAGAGGAAGGCTGAGTTAGGATATAAATTCCTCTTTTGAATGGAGAGGAGAAAAAAATACACTTTCTTAAAATTTCCAACATGCTGAGGAAATAGTTTGGAAAACATTAAAAAGCAAAGTGGAAATTCCATTTTTTTTATTTTAACTTCAGTTGGAAAAGTTCAGCTAATTTTCCAGATACTACTGATATTTACAGTTTATTAGCTGGAGAGTGAAAAGCTAGATTAACATTTCAAACTTCTGAAGCACAAAGAAAAGCAAAGGAAACTTTAATTGGTCTTAAGTTTATAATTTTGGAATATCTTAAGTGCAAGCTGTTAAATGCAGACAATTGGTTGTGTTAGCCACAGTTGTGCAGATAATTTACTTTAGTAATGAACAGAAATGGCAACGTGATTTTTATTGCAGATAAACCACAGATTTTTAAATCATAATGCTCTTTTGTTGGCAGTTTAATGGCACCATTGAAATATCAAATGTGTTGTGACTCCATATTATTACAGTAAAAAGTATCTTTTTGTGCACAGTTAACTAGCACATAAAGTGTGCTTAAAAGTAGGTGTGCTTAAAAGCTTAAAGTTATTTAAAAATGTTAAACGTTTTTTTATAGTTTTGCAATTTAAAATACATATTTTTATATATTAGCAAGCCTTTTCCACAAACAGCGAGCCATTGATTACTGTCAGACGCCACTGATGCAAGCTCCTGTCGGGAAACCTCTAATGCACTTTGGATTTGCATGTAAAGGGGAGGAATACTATATGCTATGTAAAATATGCTATTGATTTATTAAGCTCAAACATCTGTGCTTAAAATGTCTGAGTAGGCCCGATGCGACTGTCCCTAGTTTCTAATACTCAGTATGTAATAGTCTTTCTTTGGGAAGGCTGGTTTAGGCACAGATTGTCTGTCAAACTTCTATAGCAAAACATGCCGCTGCCTGCACGTGACCAAAAAGACCTATATGACTGCTTTGCACAGCCAGCTAAAACATAGTTTCTACTTATGACCGTATAACTACGCTCAGCTCTTCTGAGGATCCTGACGTTACGTATCCCAATCTTGTTCTGTCTACTCTGCTACGATACTGTCACTGTCAGAAGTCAACATGTACATTAAGTAGATCAGAGAATAATGAAAAGGAGGTCTCATGGTAGCTGTGGGTCCTAGAACACGCACAGGAAGGTGCTTGGGCAGTTCCGTGTAGGTACGTATTGCACATAGAGTCAGGCTGTGACAGCTCAAGGTAGAAGAGCCCTGAGACTTCCGTGAAGTCCTGAGAATCGCTGGCTCTGTTTGAATGGACGGAAATGCACCCCACACAGTATGCTTATAGGCTGGGCCTTAAAAAGCTTTATTGAGCCCTTTCCTAGATCTTACACCAAACATTAATTCTAATAATCTATAAATTCCGGAAATAAAATGGATAGTGAAGTTTATCTTAGCTCTAAGAAGTGCCTCGGGGGAACTGATGGAGGACCTGTTGCTGGAGAGGTTTTGTATCAGAACAAAACATAAACAAATACGTCTCAAAACTCCTGATTTTTATTTGTTAATGTTGTCCATTTTGGCAGGAGCAGTAAACGCATTAATTTCAGTGGTGTAATTGGTTTGCAGTGTATATTGCCATCTCAACTTTGGGGTTTCTGCTTCCCATGTTCATTTTCTCAGCAAGAGCTGCAGATGCTGGGTAAGTGACGGCGCGTTGCCACTGTCGTTGCTGACTTCCCAGGCATGCCTGGATTGCTTATGATCCCCATGCCTCGCAGGATCAGAGGTTCCAGAGTTCCAGTGGGCTGGAAAGCTCCAGTGGGATGTTTCTCTCAAGTACTATGCCAGGATTTATTTTTATTTATTTTTTTTTAAGTCTTGCCCAAGTGATAAGTGTCTTTTAATGTTCCGTTCTCCTCTTAAGGTTTTTAGACTACTTGGAAAGACAGTAGCTTTCGTGGTGCCTTAACCATTTCCACAGGCAAGTATACAGCATGGTTACTTGATATTTATTATGATTGTGTGATGTGAGTATGACTTTTAGAGACTTGGGAACAAGCCATATTCTAAACTGGTACCAAGTGCAAACTGTTCTCTTTCTGAACCCTCGTATGCAGCTCTGCGTGCCCCTATTGGATGATAGATAACTGCAAGCTAGTCTCAGCAGGGTGAAGATTGTACAATGTATTCAACACATTTGACTGCTACTCCGCATATCTGTGGTGATGATGTGAATGTGATGCCCCACTGTCTGCTTTATGTCACTCACTGCCTCTCAGAGCATGGCCTTCCTCTCCAAGACAAATGTATCCAAAGAAACACAGTAATGTGGTCAGCTGTAGCCGGGGCTTTTATTAATGCTTTGCTTGAAACAGCATCAGAAGGCTTCATCGAGCCACGTGCTCGATGAGCCTTGTAAGGTTTTTATTTCCACCCATCATATATGGCCAATTTGTTAGGGAGCTGCCATTTGCAGACATCATTTCACGGTGCATTACCTCTGCAGAACCAGTCATTCATGAAGAACACAGGGCATTTGCTCCTCCAGGTGACAGAAACATGAACTATTGGAGTTCTTTTTGCTATTCACTGTTAGCTGTTACCTCTTCTCCAGCTATTGCTTTGTCTTCTGGACCTCATCAGAGATGTATCCACATGTCTACTACTAAACAGTCTTCTCCAATAACAGTTTTGACAAAGATTTTGCGAGTGATCCAACAGACATTTTAAAGGTTTCCTTCATTGTTTCCACAGAAGAATTTACTTTCGGGATGAAATGGTTGCTACTGCCTGTGTGTGTTGGGAGGGGATGACAGCTGCATTCCCTGCTTCACAGGGTTGCTAGGAAGGAAACCTCATTAATATTCGGGAGTGGGTGGGATGTTATAGTCATGGAAATCACACACACACCCAGAGGATATAAAAAGCGCAGCTGAAATCATTTTCATCTTAGAACACTGAGGTGGTGGGGTTTTTTCCTATATATGGTAGTGAAACCTGAAGAGCAGTAGTCAGCAAAAAGAAAGGAGGGAAAACCCAAGGAAGTGTAATAAAACTATTTGATGAATCATAAGGGTGTAATTTATGACCAAAATATTTATAAAAATCTTGTGGTGTCTACAGGTGGGCTGTATGGAAGTTTGGGAAGACCAAGCTCATCCTTTGAAGGCAGTTAATAAAATACCCTGCAAAGAGAAGAAATGTTAACAAAGCCAGAAAAGTAACGCAGAGAAAGGGGCTAATTAGAGAATATTTACTAAATATCAGATCAAGTGGAAAAAAAAAACCAGAACAATGATGCAGCCCATGAAATACTCTTGCATGCTATTTCTGTGGCTGGAACACTGAAAGCAAGGTTCTAAAACAGTTACTGCAGATCCTGCTGCATTGACAAGGGATGACTTAAGGTGCATCATCTGTCTCTGCCTTATGAAAAGACTTCGTGTAATGAAAGGATGACAGAGGAATCCTCAAAAGTTTCTATTAATTTAGGCCAAGCGCTGGGATTCCTCATTGAAATGTGGCTTTTAATCTTTCAGCTGTCTCCTGGAACTGTTTATGTTGGATTCAAGCTCTGTGAGTTAAAAAATGGAGGCAGTGAAATAGTTTATTTTTCAAACTTTCTTTTGATTTAGCTAAAGAAATAGAAAGCCCACAGTAACTGCATAACTGGAAAGTTAAGAGGATTGTTTAAGATTTTTTTTTTAAAAAAATCTGAAGAATACTGTAAAACATACTGTATGATTTTAAAGAACCAGTGTAAAAATAGACATGAAACATCAAGGATTTGCAAATATGTTAGCATTATTATTTTAAATTTACTTGATATACATCTCTTTTATCTCAGGGCCTGACAAGATTCCTCAAGAGCAACACCCTGATTTATGGTCACTTGCAGATTAGAGGATAAGAACAGACTGCAGCATAACCTACTGCACAGCCAGTAACGCCATGGTATCTTCTGTAAACCTTCTGTAAAAATGTCAATGTATCTCTAATGTGACTGGTCAAAACCTTAATTTGAAAGTTATTTTGCATTATGTGAATTTTTCCTCAGCACTGTAGCGATGTTGTTATTGCCAGCAAGGACACAGTACTCTTCTCAGGCAAATTATGGTGATGTCTGAGAACGTATCCCACATGACTCTGCCTCAAGCATTCTAATATTGAAATTGTGTTAACTTTAAAAAACAAAACAAGAACCTCTGTGCAATATTAAAAATGCAAGAAGTTTACAGCTGTACTTGATTTGATATTTCCTTTCTCCCCCTTCTCCCAATCCCATTACATATAGAGGGTCCCCAGTGCAGCTCTGTGTCTGACTGCAAATTGCAACCATAGTGCTCGCCTGCCTCTTGTCTCCACACTGTGAGGAAGATCACAGGAGATTATATCAGAAAATCTTGCATCCACCATATCATTAAACTTCAATTTGTATCCTTTTTCAAACAAAGATGGTGATTATTGTCCTGGGCAAGTCTATTTTCAAGTGTGAAATTTAAGGTAATTAAGCAATGGGGATCCTTAAACAGCTGACTGCAGAGTTCACTAGAGGACTGATGCTTCAGAAGCAGCTAGTTTGAGAAATTGGAAAAAGTGGTCAAAAAGAAATTATTCCGTGATTCATAGGAAAAGACTTTTGTCCAGGCAAAAGGATCCTGGACATGTTACTGGATGCTTTGTGATGGATAAAGCTCTTGGAAGATACATTTGAGCAACTGGTTTATTTGCGTGATCAGCACTGATGCTGATGGCCAATGTGTATCTGTAAAATCTAGATAGATTTGTAGAATCTGTACCTTGCAGGTGTAACACTGACAGCAAGGTCACGAATGGTCAATTTAATGATTTTGTTTTGCAGCAACACTGCAATTTTAAAGTGAACTCCTGTCTGTGTTCCTTCACTGCGTATTCGTTAGGCTCTCAGAGTACTGTTTTATTACATACAATTTAGTCTTTAGAATAAAACTAATCTGGAAGCCTAGATCCAAATGTGATTTAAATTGATCCAACACTTAATGTGACATTGGGTTCTTGACCAATGTATGTGCCACCTTCCCACAAGCTCTTTCAGCTTATACTTAACACAGACATATCAGTACCAAGATCTTGAACAATGCAGAGCTCTTTCAGCACCCTGTCATGGTTCTCTTGCTACAAAGGGCCAAGTGCCATGTGTGCCTTTGCACTCACTGTTGATTGTCAGTCCCTAATTTGTTCTTGCAACTCTCAGCTTCTCCTTAGTCATTCTTCAAGACTTCTCCTGGTTCAAAATCTTCTCCAGTTTTTTGTCTTCCATCTCCCTGTTTGAATTCCTTCTTTTTCTTATCAACCTTTGTGAAATTGTCTTTTCTCCTGTTTTACACTATTTTACCATGGTGAGAGCTACATCTTCTACCTCCTGCTGAATTTCAAGAGGAGAAACCTGAGGTTCTGAGATGGCTGATCACTAATCTGTGTGGTGTAAGAACCAGAAGCTGCTTGGAGCAGACAGCAGAACAATTCAGTGGCTTCTGAGAGTTTGCTGTTTTCATGACTGCTGTTGGGCACAAGAGAGAAGGGATGCTGTGTCGACATCAAGGGAATGAAAGCAGCCTTCTGGAAGACTCGAAATAATGTTTGCACCTTGGGCGCAGTATTGCAGCCGCATACCCTGTGTAAAGAGCCTGAAGAGAGTTTCAGATGGGAACGCGCTGCCAAGGTGGGCTTTCAGATACTGGGATGACAATGAGGGAGACTCCAAAGGAGTGTACGCCCTGCAGAGCTGATCCAGGGGTTTTGTCCCTGGAATCTGCGATCAAATTCAACAAGGACATGCTGACAGACCACGCTCTGTTTTTCCCTACTACAGACGGGTAAAGATCCTGATTTTCTATACGTGTCTCTGGGGCAAGGGAGGCTTCTGGTGGTATGACAGCACTGGGTGTAGCGGTGTGGAAAAGTGACACCTATCTCTGGTTTGACAGCATGGGCTTCTCTGCTTTTGAAATCAGTTCCTTCAGGACCTTGGGATGTGACAGAAATCTTCCTGTAGCAGCTCTCTGTTGCATAGCACTTTTGTCCAGGTCCTATGCTCTGTGGGATACCCAGTCCTGGTGCCCAAGTGAGCCAAATGTGCAGAACACCAAGATAACACAGCTCTCTATTGCTTATGGTCCTCGTCCATGGAGTATTTGGTTCTCTCAGGGGAAAGGGCATGAGAACACCTTTGTTTCTGGCATATTTGTGTGTGGAGAAGGAGTCACTTCTGGAACTGTATAGGACCAGCTGTGAGGACACTCTGGAGCAGGAAACATGGGCAAAGGGGACTGATGGCCCATCATGAGGTTGGAAGAGCATTGTCACACCCTGAGTAGTGTTTCAAACAAAAGCTGAAGCCTGTGTGATAGAAATGAGAACTTTTCATCTCTCCTTTTTCCTGTGAACTTGCTCCCCGAGGAAACAGCTGCAGGCTCTTATCCCTACCCTGTCCACCTCAGAAGCAGAAAGCAGGCAGACATGCCATCTTTTCAGGAGCAAAGACCTATGGAACCAGTGGCAACCCCTCAGAAGATGGGAGAAAAAACCCACTCTTCAGATTCTGGAAGAAGAAATCAAAACCACTAGCTAAGACACAAGAAAGGTGATGCTGTCCTAAGGATAATATGATCTCAGCAGCCTGCTCTCCGTTTCCCAAGCCCAGAGCTTCTTGCATAGTAGACCACAAGAAAAGCCACTCCGGTAGAAAGGAGCACTTTGCTTCTGTTTTCCTCAAAAGATGTCCACCAGGATAAGCATACGTTCATTCAAGATGATCTCCCCACAGGATTAAGTCTACTGCTCCCCACTATGGTGTCTTGTAGTACACATTGCCATGCAGACAGCTCAGTCATCATGGTGTCACTTGGAATCAGTATGAAGAACAGTGATATATATATAAAGGGTCTTGGTACCAAGTTCTGTCCACTGAACCTCTCCTATGGCACTGAACCACCTGCTACTGCAGACAGTAGCATTTGGGTCAAATGAAGTTGGAGTACCCAGGCCCAGAACAAGGAACAAATCACCTGTTTCTGATGAGGTTCCTCCTCCTGAGGCAGCAGGAGTTTTTGCTATGGATGGCAAACAATGGCTCTGAAGCATTTAAATCCATCTTTACTGCTCGTCAGTTAGTGTTGAAAGATTATCGAGGGGGCAAAAAACCGGTTTTTTAGTTATACACAATGCTTGCTAACTTTATGTGGGACTTGAATTCTGAAGTGTTACATGCCATCCTTTGTAGAGCGTGAAGGGTCACTTAAACTGGGAACAGTGAGGATCTTCGTACCCTGTAGTCACACCCCTGTTACATTGGGTGTCAGCAGTGAGCACACATCTGTTAAACAATCCAGTTCCAGAAAAGTAAGCAGAGGACGGGGGGGTGGGGGTGGGGAAGATTTCAATCCTTCCTGCTTTTTAACCTCTTCTAAGTATGTCACACAGTTCAGCACTTGCGTGAAAGGGACAGGCAGGATCTGGTACGTGCTCCCCGTTTGAGGTACTGTGATCTGGAAGAGGGAAATGTGCGACCGGAATATACAGAGGAATGCTCAGCAGTGTGAGCCTTCAAGTAGGAGAGTTATACAAGGTGGAGTTATCTTTTTAAAACAAAACAAAGCGCTGCTATTTATAACTCTGCCGATAAATGACTTTTAAAAAAGGATTCTAAAGCCTCGTGTTTCTTCAACATTTAAAATTCAACTCCCCTGCTGAATTTTTCTCTTGTGGGTAAACCCTCCCCAATATCAGATGTCTAAAGTAATGTGCTATTAGGAGTGTGGCTGTGTAATGTACTTCTGTACTTGTTCTAAATTTAGCTTTTTGAAATTTGTGTCCATTTAAATCAACTATTCCAAACAATGGCAACAATATGGCTTTAATGTTTTGATGTGGTTAGCGTGATTATATCTATTTAATTAGTATGCTGTTAAATGAATTACTCACACTGATCTTTTGGCATCATTGTTGGCTGATTACTTTTGATAAGATTGAACAGAGATGTTTCACTCTTAGAAGATGGTCCTAAGAACCCAGTTACACTGATGTAACCGTCTCTGATCAGTCTGTGTGATTTTTGACTGATGTTTTTATTTGACAAGTTTAATACAGACATCTGTATTCATGTATAAACATTGAAAAATAATTAAAGGGAAAAGGTCCATTAATACAGCTAAACTGTAAATGTAAGTTAAACACAGAAATTAGTGATATGGGCCAAAGCTGTCATTGTGGTTACCTTATTAGTGGGATGGTTTGCAGCTGCCTTGAGACTTAGATGTAGGTTACAATCTGCATCTTAATCTTCCTTCTTTACAGGGAGAAAGCGTAGTCTGTCTCACATCTATATTTGGTGCAGAGTGCATACTCCGCTGTGCTAACACACCACATCAGGAAGGAATTTCAAATGCTCCCAAGGAATTTAGCAACAAAAGTCCTGCTGGCTTTCCTTACATGCATGGGCGAGGGAACATACTAATCTTGTGTAATAAACTGCTCTTTCTGCTGATGGTGATGGAGCCTGAACAACGGACTAATGGACTATCTAATGTCTTTTCATCCTCCTGACAGAGTCGAATATGTTGGGCCACCGTTTTCTCTGTTGACAAGCTTGCAATCGGGCTGACTAATGTATGTGCCACCTGTGAGCTGTTAAAACTGCTTCACTTTTGTATTCATCAGAGTACAGCTCCATAGGCTGTGCAGCCTTTGTTTTGGACAACACCCAGAGAGACAGAGATGCTGAGCTTCCCCAGGGGTGCTGATGGGGTAAGTCCACTCTCCAGCTGATTCTGAGGAAACCGTAGTGGAGAGAGCCTCCCTGCCATTTCTTCAGTACACTTAAGAGGACATGCTGGTCTCTTTGCTTGGGTTGTGAGAGACAATGAGATGTGATCACTTTGCACTTCACACTTGTGTATTGTTTTCTGTTTTGTTCAATCTTTTCATCCCATTCAAGAGTTAAAATTTTCATTGTTTATATTTTGCCATTATATTTATATTTGAATAGTCATCAAGTCACTTTTTTCTTTCAGTCTTTCCTGTTGCTGTCAATTTAAGGAAAGGTATTAATCCAACTTGGTTTTGGTGGGTTTTTTATTGGCTGTGACAGTGAAATAAAATTAAACTTGCAAAGAAAAATGATACCAAGTAATTAATGTGTTTGGATTTGGAGACGTGTTCAGATAAGTTGGCTTAGAGGTACAGCTGCTAATCAGTCAGAGCTGCCAATGGTTTCAGAATTATGGCGGGGACCTGTGCTCCTCTCTTGCTCTCTTTTTCTTCCTTTCCCTAAGATGCTTTTTGTTCTCTTCCTCCAATTTATTGTGGTATGAAACCTCAAGCTTATCTGTGAGTAAGGAGTCTAAAGAAATAAACTTTTTGCACAGTGTTACGTTTAAGAAGGAAAGGGGGTTCTTTCTGAAAGCACTCATGTTTTAATGCATTCTCAGAACAAGAAATTTGTTTTGCTGCAGGGGTTCTTGAGTGGGGATCCCAACACCTCAGTTTTCTATGCTGCCCATCTTGAGCCATGTGCTATGATAACAAGATAAAAAGAAAACAGATCAGATGAGCAGGTTATTGCCAAGCTTGGTTTATTATTTCTGTATATTTAAAAACAGGCAATAGTATGGTCTTCAGGAATTCAAGTAGCATGATGCCTAGTGAATAAAAATGTAAGCAGTCCCCCTGTGTCAACATTCCTCTTTACCCTGTATATAGGTCAGGTAAAGAAGAGGAAGACAATTTTTTAAATAACTGGTGCTAGAAAGAATGGTCTTTCTTTATATAACATTTAGAAGCTGGAGTTCTAAATTCATGGCTGTATGAGCTTTCTTAAAATAAGGGTGGAGGTTGAAGTGATATAATGTGGCTGTAAGCTCATGTTAAATTTGGTGGATCTCTTCTATCTTGTAACAAATAGTAGGGAATCAGGTACTATTTTGACAAGTGCTAGGTACAAATAGAACGTATACTTAGTGGAAATCCTCTAGAATCCAAAAAGAGGGATATAGGGAAAAGAATGCTTTGGGATGAAAGAGTGGGACATGAAAAATTAATGACCAGTGGACTGAATATCAGCTGTCACTGCTTCCCAGGTCTGTTTGCTGTATGTTTTTTTTAAAATGTTGTTGTCCTTGGAAGCAAACAAATAGTGATTTTGCTCTTACCATTGCACTGAATTAGCAATGTTAAACTGTTTGCCTAGTTCTTGATCTCCGATACACCGTTGGTTTTGCAGTTAGCAGTGTTGGGTTTTTTTCTTTGACAGAGACATGTTTAGTGTGACAGGGATGAACCAGGATACCTTTGCTTTTTGTATTTTCTCTGCTTCATGTGACGATGCTTTTTGGGTAGCTTTTTTTTCTTCGTGCTGTTTTCTTAGGGTGGTATAAAGTGTCTTCAGGACTGGTGATGAAGGAGCAAGAGTAGAAGGGGTTTTGTTAGGGTGATGCACAGGAAGAATGGGAAGATACAAGTTATAACGCTTTGTTATACTTGTATGTTTTTAAATAAAATGAATCTGGTAACTATCAAACAATAATCCCGGCAATGTGGACTGTGGTTTGTTTTCACTCTTTTCTTTTTTTTTTTTCTGAGGGGAAGTGGTGTGTCTTTTACCCCTCAGGTACTCTTTCACAGCTGTTTCCTAGCCCTTTACTGGGACTTCTGTGCCTTCTCTTTCCGTGGTGGCAAAGATGGCACAAGCCCCTTCTTGGGACCGCCAGGGTCCCAGCTATTTTAAGGCTGCCTTTTCTTAAGTTTGCGGACACTAAGCTGACAGGGAAATGGCTTCTGCCTGTGCTTCAGCCCTCACCTGCATGAAGTTAATCTCATTTACCCTGGCTGGGCCTTTTCCTCCTTCTTGCAGGTTATAATAACCTTGCTTTTGGGAGTGGGGAGTTTCCTCCCCTCTGGGTGCACCTTGGCGTTACCTCAGTGACTTTGGCAGCAGACACTCCTCGCTGTCATGAGGGGAGTGAGGTCGGGCCAGGCCACCCTTCACCCCTGGGTGGTTTGGGGGCCATGGGAGGACAGACTCCCCTCGGTTGTGGCCTGTGTCCCAGTCTCATAGCTCTGCTGGGGGCAGTGGAGCAGCTTGTGATATTCCTTGCTCTGCCTCTGGGTGCTGGGAAGTTAGTTTGTGCCTGGCCCCAACTTGTCCTGCCTCTCCGGCCCTGAGGAAAAGGGCGTAATGTCTGCAAGTGCCTCCGCTTCCTTCTGTTTTCTGGCAGCCTTCATAGTGCGGTTCTCTGCAAGGAACACTTCCTTCTAATTAAGTGTTAAGAAAGACAAGTTGCTCTTCCCCACCTGCCATTCATGTAGTTTTTGGCGTCTGGGAGAAGGTGCCTCTTTTTCCTGCCTTCCTCCCCTGACTGCTGCTGCTGCCGGGATGGGTTTATCATACTCATTTTTGATTTTTAGGAATGCCAAAACTTGGTTAGGATTCCAACCAGTTTGCTATCCTAGAAATTTACTCAACCAGTGTCGGCTAAAGAGGAGCCTCTTCCAGGAGAAATACCTACTTCCTGCTCAACTCTCACCCTTGTAGGTGACCTCCACGGCTGCACAGTCCCCTCTTTATGAACCTGGGGAGACTTGTAGGCTGCTGGGTTTTATGCCCTCATGTTGTCATTCATGGCGATACCTGAAAATGGTGCCTACTCAAAAAGGTAAGATGGTGGGAGCTAGCAAAACGCAGCAAACATAAATTTGGAGAGATGTGACATCTTTGTCCCTGGTTCAGGTGGGGCTGCCAGAGGGAAGTCGTAAATATGTACCTTTTTCCAAGCCACACAAAACCCATTAGTTTAAAGGATGTTCCTTCCCTCGTTCTCCATCCCTCCCTCGCTGTGTATGCCTATTCTCCCAGGTGTGAGACAAGGAAAGAAAAGAAGACCCGTTACATCACCTCTCCTATGAGGAGAGGCTGAAAGAGTTGGGGCTGTTCAGCCTGGAGAAGAGAAGGCTCCAGGGAGATCTTATTGCGGCCTTCCAGTCCCTAAAGAGGGCCTACAGGAGAGCTGGGGAAGGACTTTTTACTAGGGCATGTAGTGATAGGATGAGGGGGAATGGCTTTAAACTGGAAGAGGGAAGGTTTAGATTAAACATTAGGAAGAAATTTTTCACTTTGAGGGTGGTAAGGCATTGGAACAGGTTGCCCAGAGAAGTTGTTGAGGCCCCATCCCTGGAGGTGTTCAAGGCCAGGCTGGACGTGGCCTTGGGCAACCTGGTCTAGTGGGAGATGTCCCTGCCTGTGGCAGGGGGGTTGGAACTCGATGATCTTCAAGGTCCATTCCAACCTAAACTATCCTACTTTTTTTTTATTTACAAACCAGTCAAAGTGAAGGACCTCACGTCTTCGAGGCTGCAGGGAGTAAACTTTGTCTCTCCCAGAGGCATTTTTGTACTGCACTGGCAGTTTCAAAGCTCTGAACAAAAAGCAACTCATCTCCAAGAAAGATAGGCCCTTTTCCTATGCGTAACTGTCAAAACTGTGAGCAGGGCACTTCCCTTCCCACACATGAGAAAAAGCTCCTGATAAGACACACACCATGTTGAAAAAGAAGTGAGTTTTATCATGTTTACCTATCAAATCCTTTTTAGGTACAGTTGTTACAGATAATACCTGACGTTATTTACACAAGAGAGGCTTGATCTTTTTTTCTGCTTTCCTGAGATTTTTTCCTTTGTTCAGTTGTTCAGTTTCGTTGTTTCTTGCGGACAGCTGGTGAATGCTGGTTTCTTCTTGTCATTCTTACTCTCCTCTTTCACACAGCAGTGCAAAGGGAAAATATTTCTCTCCACTGACACAGATAGCCTGCCTGTTTCTGGCTTCTAGCAGGATTTTTGTTTGTTTGTTTGTTTCAGACAGAGGAAGAGATGACAGATAGGTAAGTAAACAAGACTGCGAAAGGCATGCTTGTTAAATTTTGTTTCCCTGGACACAGCTGAAATGGATCTTCATGTAATCCTCATGCTTTTTCTCCCAGGGTTGTGCTAGAAGAGCGTTTCTGATTCCTTGCTACCTTTTCTCTGCCTGCTACTCTGATGTTTCTCTGTCTCTATCCTGTATACTTAGCGTAAGCCAAATAAATACAGTATCCATGCATTTGTTATCAGACATTTTGAATTACTTGACTCAGCTGCTGCCAAGCTTGCTTATGGTCACCTTCTTGAGTGAGGTGTTTTTCCATGATTTCCAGCTGTCAGCACTATGAAAAATGATTCCTCATTTAACCTGAGCGAAAAACAGCTCTTATGTCTGGCTAACCTAGTGAGATGATGGATTGGCCCAACTTGTGCCATGAAAAAGTACACTTAAAATGTGCTTCTGAGAGAACAAAAACTCAAGGACACACTTTGACATACTACCAAAATTGGTTTGTAACTCCTTTTATAAGACTAACAAGAGGTTGGGCTGATTTTTTCCAATCGTTTTTTCCATCAGTCAGGTCCTGTTTGTTCTCGGTCCTGCCTGGAGGGTGAAAAATCTGAAGTCACTTGTCTTCAGAAATGTTCTTCGGAAATCTTGAGTATTTAGCAAGCTTTGTACAGTGGATGGATAGATAAAATAGACTGTGCTCTTCTGTTTCGATTTTGAGGTTTTCTTCAGGACTTCTACCCTCCAGTTTTTGTGTGGCCATTAAATTTTAAACATTTTGTTCTGCCATACCTGTTACACGAATACCCACAGGAGTCTCATGGGTATCTACATAATGTTTCAGTGGCAGGGGTCCATGGATGTCTCTCGGGTGTTACAAGGAGTTTCAGAAAACTATGTGATATTTGTTGCCTTGTTGGGAGCTTGAAAGTTCATGGTTTTATTTTGGCACAAGGGATGGGAAAATTGTTGATTTGGTTTGCCAAGGCCGTTTAGTTCAGCACAAACCGCTACAGTGGGCTTCTGGATATCCCATTTGAAACTCATGGTTTGATGATGGTGATCCGATTAAGATTATAATCCGCCAACAATTGCAGGGGAAAGTGAATAAACAAACAAAAAATCTCAGATCTTGACACACATGTTCAAATTCCCTAAGGTTCTTCCTGTCCAAAATATTTTAGAATTTGCTTTCAGATCTTGGTTTCATTGCAGGTGTGTTGGTTCTAGTTTGCACTTAACACCTCTAGTTTATATAAAAATGTACCTAAATGTTAGATATTTTTAAACAAATCAAGCAAGCAGATGCTTAGAGGAGAGTTATGTGTGTAGTTTCTTGGGTGGAATTGTGTTTCCAGAGTGACCTGCAAATCTAAACACCAGTGTCACTTTCTCAGCTGTTCTGTGGAAGGAAACCTAGCAGCTGCTGGCTCCTACTGTAGGCTACTTGTGGCATGCTCTGGGCTTCTGGCAATGCAATTAATATGCCAAACCAATACTCTGATTTAAACGTGTCTAATAATGCACTGAATAAAAAACTTAAGTGGAGTTTAAACAGTTATCAGAAAGCTCTTCCTTATGCTCCTTTAGAATAATAAAAAAAAAAGAGTATAGAAACAACTGATAATTAAATTGAAAAGCCAGTAAATTATCTTAATCTTAGGCAGGAATAAAACACTCCTTAAGAATTCACACAAAGTACTTAGTTTCCTTGCCTGGTTGTTATGGTCACTATACTTTAAAATATTTTTGGATTAAAAATCCCCTGTCTGTTTTGATTCAGCATCTGACTTATGTACACATGTTCATCCTGTTTAAATATTTTGACTCAGTGGAAGAATTACATTGAGCAAATATATTCAGTGACCAGTAAATGAGAAAATATTTTACTTGTAGAATGTGAATATGTAGACAGTATAGTTGCATGTTTTGAAACCTCAAAGTTGAGTATAGACTCAATAGTAAATTTCTTTCTTGCTGTTTTAATTCGAGAATCTTTATTCCTTTGGTTAGCCAGTGTCAGGTGTTCATGGAAGAAACACTTCACACTTCAGATGGTGACAAAAAAGAACAGGCAGCTTAATGCTACCAAACTAGGGGTGTGTCAAATCTCTCTCAAGAATGATAAACTCAATGGAGTTGTCTATTTTTAACCTCCTGTTCTTTCCTTTTGGCAGACTAATCAGTGTTAGCTGAGCTGTTTCACTGAATGAATCCAAGCAACTCTGTTGCTTTCTGAAATGGACAGAGGACCTTGCAAGAACGTTTCAAGTCTGCTTTAATGTATGAAGTCCCCTTTGGAAACACCATGTCAAATGAAGCCAGTTCAGAGCAGAAGCTTTCTACAACAACAGTCAGTTCAGTTGCTGTTCAGGCTGGGGATGCCAGTATTGTTATAGCTGTACTTAAGGTAAGGCAGCAACTGCTCGCTTGGCTTTCTGCTACTCAGTGATTGCTACTTCTTTTAAATGTTCTGTGCAAACGAATAGTTAGCATAAAATGATAAGGCAACGTCATTTAACCAGTTAATATCTAATAGGGCATCATTGGAAGTTAACCTTTCACAGGTTCTGTTTGTTGTTTGGTGGGGTTTTTTTTGGTTGGTGGTTTTGTGAGGTTGTTTTTTTATTTGTTTGTTTGTGTGGTTTTTGTTTTGTTTTGTTTTCTTTTTTTTTAATTTGGCCAAAATATGTAGGCTCTTAGAGGCAAGGAATTCCTCTTACTCTGTTTAAAAAGAGATAAAGGCAGAGTGCCGTGAAAATGTGTTAATAAGCATGATGTTACCTTTAATTGTAGTTGAGACTCCTCAAGAGTTATTTTTAAACTATGCTCAGCAATAATTTTACATAATAAGTAGTCTACCAACTCCATAAATGCAGATTGTGTGTCTTTTTTTTGAAGTATTTGCTGGGGGGGAAGCCTAAAACTGATAATGAATGGTGATTTTTGAAAGCTGTAAATTTATATTCCCATGTGTTTTAGTAGAAGCCCTTGTGTGCATAGAGTTGTGCTTCTAAGCACCTAAAGGCCTGTTTTGTGAGCTGGAATCTGCACCTACAGCTTGCACAAAATTTGGCATGGGGAGTAAAGCTGGGTGCCTAGGTACTGAATCCCAGCTGGAATTTATTGACAGTTTGATTCTTCATTCTCCAGGCAACTTGGAAAACATACAAGTCTCGGCCACTACAGTTTTTCTGTAATGCAGAATAAGGTGATAATGAGTTGGGCTGTCACCGAATCAGGGTGACTATTCAGGATGGGTTTACCTCAGTTGTGCCGGTGGGAAAGTTCTCTCCTATCAGTTCTCACCCTTCCTGGTAGACTCTATCTGCCTCTGCAGGGGACTAATTTTGTTGCAAGGAGACCTAAGTTTAGGGTGAAGACTTTTATTTTTCCTGTGTGCTGTGGGAACCATGCTAGCCTCCAGTGACATCACTGCTTCCTTCCACATCACCATCCTCTCTGTTATACTTCTCAGACTGTAGCCGTTCTGCAACACAGTGAGGAAAGACTTAGCTATGCTTTGGGCTGCTGCTGAGCTTACTCTCCGTGTGTATCCTCCAGAACACTATGGGAGACTGCTGTTTGGGTTCCTATTCCAAAAGCTATTAAGTGTCCCTGCTGCTAGTTGTACAATCTCTCTCTAGGTATACGTTCAGTATACAGGTATGTTGGATCTGTGTGGTAGAAATAAGATTTGGGGTTATGGTCTTTGCATCTGCTGTAATATATCTGTAACTTCTGCCCACCCCCCACCCACCAAGTTTCCAAAACTATCTGCACATTCTTCAGCTGAAAGGGGAGACGAGTTGGAGAAACCTTTTTGGCTCATTGTGATAATCTTACTCTTCACAGGCAAAACCAAATTCACAGTAGCTATCGGGTAAGACTTAGAGTCTGGCATTTTGATACCTATTTCAATTGAAATGAAGTTTGTATTGTATTCTCTGTGTCTTCATTCTGCAGTTGAATACATGTTTATGGGTCCCTGTCCTCCTGTGACCACGGGAAGTATGAGTGAGGAGGCTGTGTGAGTAAATAAATAAAGGAAAGCTTGTGTTTTCTGAAGGCTGGAATTATTTACTTATTACAGTGTGGAAAATGGGTGAAGCTTCAGCTGGCTGAATCAACACCAAATTTATTAGAGATTGGCAGCAATCAAGATGAGACTAAAAAACTACGGCAAGATCATGAATTCCTCCTAGCTAAACTTAAGGTAAGACATGATAAGACCACAGAAAAATACATCTAGTGATTATAGTTCAGGTGCAACAGCTGACATAGCTGCCTGGGCCTCCTGTTGCGATGTGGTTGTTAGGTTAAGCTCCACAAAGAAAAAAATATGTTCAGCCTTTGTCAGTGTAACAGATCAAAGTTGGGCCTCAGCACTGGAAAATATGCTCAGTGTTAATTACTGTTTTTTGATAACAGCAGTAAAGATGCACTGTTTTTTCCACTTTATACACTACTGTCAAGTGAAGTGAAAAATTCCCATAGCCCTCAGTAACTGCTAAATGTAATGGAATGACAATATTTTTTAATTCTTCAATGTTATGAAAAGTTTTTATTAGTTTATAACAGCTGTAAACACAAGCAAGCTCTTTGTAAGTGTGCAGTAGACATTCCAGGCATATTTTTATTGAATATTAATTGATGTAATTTACACTAAGAATGATATCGTAACATTAAATATTGTTTGTTTTGAGCTAGGAAGATTTTAGTTAAGTAACAAGCCTCAAATCAGTTTTTAGCATTCTTGAGAGCATATTATAACAGCTCTGACATTTGGACACAGAGTGACATGCTTGCATGGAAAAGCTGAATTATTATAAATGTGAATGTTTGACACTGAGAAGATTCTAAAGGCACCTAGGAGGAAATCTTATTTTCATGTTTTGATAGGGCAGATTGTTTTTATATCTAATAATTTTATCTATTTTAATTTTTTTTGAGATTACATAAAATTTAGATCTGAAAGAGGAAACACAATCTGGACAAGATCAAGTGCACTTGATTTAATACTAGGGACTACGTACTTCCCCAGTCACTATAACTCTCAAATATATGTGAGGAAATCTTAATACAGTATATAGGGAATGAAATCCAATATGATGCATAGTGTGGATTTTGAATAGTATGAAGAATAGCATTACAAAAGAACCACCACCCCACCCCCCAAAAAAAAAAAAAAAACCCAAAACCGAGAGCGTGGTTCTGTTATCTTTACTTATGAGAGTACCTCATCTTTATTTCCATCAGGGCTACACTCAGGCACTCTTGGAACAAGTTGCTGTATCCTGTTTGAACAATTCAGAATTAGCTGAGTTCTTACACACTGACAACAGTAAGAAGCTGAGTTTTGTCTCCTAACTGTAAAAAAAAAAATAAATAAATAAATTAAAAAGTGAAAAAAGAAAACATAGTAATTCTAATCTTTAAAAGAAAAACAAAGGTTCAAATAATATTTTACCATCAAGTCAAACCTTAGTGTTATATATTTGTATTGAATGTTGTTTGCTAAGGGGAAGAAAATAATATAAATTTTGTTCTAAGAGAGACTTTATAGATTTTCCTGAAAACTTGTAAGGACATGAACAAGAACAGTAAAATAATAAAGTCCTCTCCATAGACTCCAACCTGAAAAAATTATATTAAAGAAAACGGAAAGGAAAAATAAAAGGGGGAAAATCCCCAAAATGCTGTTATAAATGAAATCTCTACATGAATGTCCAAGCTGCTATTCCATTTTTTTTTAAAGTCTTTAAACTAAAATTTAAGTTTTGGATATGTTTCTTTTCATTAAGAAATTACTTAAATATTGAAAAAATTAAAAAATCCAAAAGCATTTCACGTTCTCTTATGTTCATTCAAATGTTTGACTTCCTATTCCTATTAGTCTAGATATATGGAACCTTAAGTTTGTTTTTCACTTAACAGCATTTACCTTGTTTTCTGTTCACAATAAATATTAAAATAATAAAATAATCACAAATATTTTAGTTAATATTGATGAAAATGCTAAAATTTTTCAGTCCTATTTGTGAGGCCTTGTGACTGATTGCTTGAACCCAGAAGACTGATCTTTTTTTGGATCTCCAGAGCTTAATAGATTATATCAGATCAGAATATTTATTATGCATATATTGTTAAAGAATGCTTGTCATCCAAATATATCAGGAACAAACACTCATTATTTCATGTTTTATACTTGCAGTCCTTGCAAAATTCAGCATTGATTAATGAACGTTCTGTAAAAGGATTAAGTTCAAAATGACTATTTTTTCTTCAATAATTTAAGACCTGCAATAATATAGGACTGCAATGTCATTATAATTTGTAATGACTGTGCATTTTTCAGACATGACCCTTTCTGTCTTACAGTAAGCTGTTAACACTTGTCAGTAATTATTCAGTCTTAAGTTACTAAATCCACTCATCAAAAGTTTTTACAAGGACAATTCTAAGTCTTTGAAGTATTGATTAAAGAAATTTTTCCACTTAGCATTTGTTAATGAATTATGCATTAGTTATGTGAATATGGATAAAGAGGTAGTAGTGTTTCAGTCGTCAACATTTATGGGCATAAAGATTTAGCTACTTATGAGAGGATAAAAAAAAATTTAGAAATGTGGGCAGGAGAGGTTTTGAAAAGATGAGACAAAATTGCTGTTGTTAGATGATCCTTGTTTTGATGATGTCCAGTATACATAATTCTATTTGATCTTTTACCCTTCGTGAACAACATAATTTTGTAAATTTTATCAATAATTAATTATACAAATACATGAATGTTTTCCCAGCTGCAGTCTTATCCAGCACAGTTTTTAATTCTTCCATATTGGCTTCAAGTTATTATTTTCAATGACTAACTTGGTCCAACTGACTCTATCAATGATACTCTATGGCAGCATATAACATATTTATTTTTGCACTTAATTATATCTTGGGGTCTGCAATGCATTATAAATAGTCTAAAAAAGGTAAAGTTGAAGCTAAGGTCTTGTGCTCAAGTAAAACATGTTCTAGTTATGTGGCAAGATTGTGCTATTTTATCTCAGGTTTACATATCTTATTAAAACCCTTACATGCAACTGTAGTAATGCTAATATAGCATGTAGCAAATCGGAAAGATCTTGTTAGAACAGCATATTTATGAAAATGAAGGCTACCATAAAATAAATTATGAGTATCAATCAAAAAAGATAATTTAATTTAAAATAGTGTATTTATTACACTTAGTATTTATATTGGTGATGATTTGAATTGCTTCAATGATTAAACTTGTATGAATTTGAAAAGTTGCTAAATGCCATATGAGCTTCATTTGTTTTTTATCGGTCTGTAAATTTTCAAAGTAAGAAGATTAGAAAGTTGCATTATAACAAGAGGAAAAAAAGTTTATATTTTTCTACTGCACTTCATTAAAGAGAAGGGAGGATGGAATCCTTTCTTTTTCTAATTTTAGAGCTAGAAATGGTTTACAAGTAGAAAACACTATGATTAAGAATTTCTCCACTTGGATCCCCAGGAAATGTATACAATTTTGTATATTGTGGAATTTTTCAGTCACCTGAATTTAAAATACAGCCACGAGGCAGCTTTGAATTGTTTTTCTATTTCTCTTTTACTGTTATATTAAAAAAATGCTAAATAAATCATGTATTGTGACAGATACTAGTACAGGACACACATATGTTTAACTTTGCTGATTAATTCAATACAATTCAAAATTAAGTATTTGTGTAGGATAGGCAAAAATTCCTGAACCAGCAATGATTTGAGTGTGAAACTAGTCCTGCTTAAGAGGGAAGAGTTAGAAGATTAATACTAAATATGTCTTTGGAATCAGTGCTGAAGAACCTATGGACTTTTAGACGATAATTTATGGAATAATTGAACATGCTGGCATTATCCCATGTCATTTTGCAAACTCATTCTGGTTTTGATCATCCTTTTGCTTTTTAGCTTCATTATTCTCATCACAGTATATGTATTGTAAGTTATAATCAAAATATTTGGGCCAAATTCTTTCATCAACTTCATACATTGAGAACTCACAGGTGTAAGTAAGGACAAAATTTGGCACAACGACCGGTGATCAGTTTATAGTAATTCTGATGCTAGAGAAAAAGAAATGTAATCCAGCTCACTATTCCAGGGAATTGTTTTTGACTTAGTGATGTTAACGGGAGTTAAAAAACCCTAAATAACCATTTGACACTCAGTAAGGCAGATGGTACTTTAAAGGGCAATAGCAACAGACGCATTGAATGAGAAAACAGTAATTTTTAGAACCTTTCTTTACTGCTTTTAATGTTCAGAATTACTGTGATTAAAAACTGGTGTGTATACTTTAGGGCATTAGGAAAAAACATATCCAAGTTTCCTATGATAGAATGTACTCTATCATACTCACTACTGTTTTAAATTTGTTCCATTGAATTTGGGAATTGGGAACACCCTACTATTTTAATAAAAAGTAGAATATATCTTTTGAAAAGCTCCCCATTTCAAATGCTTATGGATTCGGAAACATACATGTTACTGTTAATAGAGTTGAACGAATAAATGCTGAACAGGAAATAGTAAAACTGAGACTAAACAAAAAAACATGTGCATTATATTTACAGCAACTAGTTAATACTCCTTTCAGTGTTCTTGAAATTTCATTTATAATATTGATGTGCTTTATCATGGAAATTATTCTATTTGGTTTTGTTCAGTTGCCGTACTGACTACTAGTAGACCAGAAGATCAATGGAACTTATTTAGCATCAGAGATTTAAGAGAGAAACTATATTTCAGTTTCTTAATTTTGTTAAATGATGCCAAATTGATAAGGAAAATTTGTATATGTTGTCACTTGTTCTAGGCAAACTTACAGATTTGCTTTCCTTTGGACACAAATTTGGTGTTGTAAGTGTTAGAGAACTACATATTCTTTTATAATTGATGAATTCGTTTGACAGGTCTAGATGCTGCTGACACTTAAATGTATTCATTGTTGCAGGTTCCATGAACTGAAATAAAATGTTTCTTGTGAATATGGTTAAGAATTAAGCATAATTGTTTTTAGGTTTGGAATCATAGCCCTTTCACTTTGGAATTTGACCCTTCAGTGGTATCAACTAATATGTTCTGATTCTAAACTAATATATTCTGTTTCTGTTTTTCTGAGTTAGACCGTATCAGCAGTATCAGTTTTGTTTTGAAAATATCAACTCCTGTGATTTCATGCAAGTCTCCTTCCTAACATTTGTCTCATTCTTGTTTAGATGACCTCCAGTAGGTTTACATGTTCTGGGGGAAAAAAAAAAAAAAAAAATATATATGTGTGTATGTATGTTTTGATATGTCATTCTTTACAATTTTAAAAAAAAAATGAGAGAAGAATCAAAACCAGAAAAACATAAGAGACAAAGCTTCCAGGAGGTAAAATGGTATTGATTACCTTGTGCATACACATTTTTCTGCCTTTTTTCTGTTCTCCATAATTCAGTTGTTTCCAACAGGAGCCCTGTTAGGAGATAACATACTTTCTTAATGTTTGAATCTCCCAATATTAATGCTCTCTGGATCATTATAAAAAAAAGACTGTGTGTGTCTGTTGCCATGCTTTTGGCTATGACAATGTTAAAATCCCCACTAAGGCAAACAGCAGCATTCTTGGTTTGCATCCAAAGTTCTGTTTTTTATCATAAAAGAGACTGTGGCAGAACCGCTACAAAACAGAACTAAATCTAGCCTATGAACTTAAGTTTAAAACCAATACTGTTATTAATTTGGTTCATGAACCTGATGATTGCTCCTAATTATTTTATTTACTTCAATTCATGGAGCATAAATTGCAAAATAGTAATTTATATGCTAATGTACAAGAAAAACAAATTAGAAAATTACATTCTTCAAAAAGTGATAATATAATATGCTCATTTTTGCATTTGATATGTTTTAAATTACTCTTGCAGTTATTTCAAGTAAAAATATTTTCATAATGCTTATTTTTCAGTAAATTTGTCATGGAAAAAATGATTTGTTAATATCTTCTGAATTATTTATAATTAATTATTAAGGTACCCAGCAGTATAATTAGCAGCAAAGTACAGCTGCGTTTTCACCGTAAATCAGAGATGATTTTTGCAATTTATTTGAGGGGTTAAAAAAAAAAAGAAGGAAAAGCTATGATTTAATAAATATTTTTTCAATGTTCAGCTCGCTCACCAGTTTCAATATTTGCATAAACAACATTCCTACTGAAATACTATTTTTCTCAAAATAGTTTTATGACTACTTGCTAGGCTTCAAGTTAATAACTATTTGTGTTGTATAATTTCAGTACTACCTATAAACGAAGATTAATTGTAACAGCATCTCAGTGACAAGGACAGTTTACACCTCTGAAAATTCCAGGTTACAATATTCACTGTAAGAATCTGAAGCTGGACATTTGTAGTGTGTAAAACATGAGCCCAAATGTGAAATTTGGCCCAAAATAATAATGAGAAGAAATATAAGGAAGGAAGAAGGAAAGAAACCATGGAGTAGGATTGGGGTTTAAAGATAAACTAGGTATAATTCCATAATTATGAGAGAAATGTGTGATCCAGTCAGATGCGCATGCGAGTTTGACAAGCCCTACCTGTTTTTCAGGAAATGACAATGAGAGGCAGAAATAGATGGAAAAAAGAACGAAAGGCAGAGAGTTTTCAAAAATTCTCTCCTTACAGAGCAATCCAATATTCAGTTCTGATGAGAATATTGTTCATTGGGAACAATCTGATCATGAACCTCATCGTGAAATGGTGAACCTGAAATGAACCTGATCATGAAAGGAAGAGGGTCAGGAGGAAGCAGATCAACTTCACTTGTGTAATAACAGAAATATTATAATGTTCAACAATCCAAATATAAGGTCATGCAGTTAAAGTAATGGCAAGAAATTCTCTTGCAACCTTAAGTTTAATACTTGATTGTAGAACAGGGTTTTAACCACCATGGCTGTGGAAGCAGTCTAGGATCTGACACTCGCAACTATTCTGAAGAGAATTAGGAAGTACAAAATTTAGAATTCTGGTCATCTATTCCGAAAAAAGCCAACATCAAACTGATGGTAGGTGCCTAGTAGGGATATCAAAGGGAAGCGTATCATCTTATTGCTTAGAGTGGACTAAGAAAATATTTTGTTTGGATTAGCAGAAAGACTGAGATTGTCATAAATATATTGCATGGTTAAACACCACAGGAGAGCAACTGCTTAAGCTGAAAGGCCACTGCTGGCATAGGAATATATATAGCACATGGAGATCATTAAAAGAAGTAGGCTGGAAAATGTTTCTAACAGCAATGTCCTAAAATAGATTTTCAATGGGAATAAAAGGGGCAGAAATCCTACGTAATTTTGACTGGCAATGAGAAATATTTGTGAAAAGGACTGTCTGAAATTATTGTTTCTAAAACCCAGGGGCCTGAACTTGATGACGCAGGTGTTATGTAATCTTAATAGAGGATGAAGATTTTTTTTTTTTATTGAAGTTCTTCACTTCTGAGATCCTGATTGTACTATAGCTAATAATTTAAATCTGTTGTTTGTGTTGACATAAACTACTGAAGATTGTAAATTTCAGTTATGAATTAGATTAGATTGATTCAGGAGCTGCTGCTTGTTTAAGAGGAAATATTGGATGGTATTTCAGAGGGAAGAGCATATTTTATGATGATTGGATTCAGGAAGCATAAGGTAAAAATTTTACTGACATACAATTTTTGGGTTTTTTGAGATGAAAATCAGTAAAGAGATTCAGGAACAGTGAAATTAATTCTACCTATGAAATTATTACTGTACATAAAATATTTACATTTTTTCATTTTTAAAATAGTTTGAAATTTTTTTTTACCATGAACAGGAATATGTTCTTTTTGTAATGAGATGGTAGAATTAAGTTTTGCAGATTTCTGCGACTCATGTAGATTAAGAGTGAAAGTACTGAATTTGACCTGTTTTTAATTTATCTATTTTCATCTAATACTCTCTGTTTCAGTTCTATGATATGCTAATCATAATTCTGTGATGTGCTATATTTGCATTCCTAATTTTAGCTAGTATAAAATTATAGTAACTTTGTACCAAAATACAGTGGCTCCAGTGTTCCTTAGTACTGTACTAACTAAACAAATATGTAAACAGTGTGCTAAACTATACATATTCTTAATCATGGCTACATTTCTTACTGTGGTAAAAACTACCAAGAATGCAAACACAAGCACTCAGAACTGAAGAATGAACAATTTTAATTCCATGCTCCCTCAGTCCGCAGGGTCTGACAGCTTCTGAAGCCCCTTGCTGCAGATTGTGTGTAATGATGTATTCTTCCTGTGTGTAAAATACACAGCTATTTTAAGTGTGAACCATTTTCAATAGACATTGAAGAAAAAAATATTAAGTTTATTTCAAAGTTTCCATGAATCAGTTATAAAACCAAAAAAGTTATTACACATGAACAATTTTCTAATTCTTTTTTGTAACTTGATGCACACTGTTTTTTTGCATTTCATTAAATATGGCACTATACTTTGCTTTAACTTTCAAATTTTCTTTGGTTGGGTTTCAGTTCATCACACAGTAATTAAATGAAGCATGACTGAGTTTTCGAAAGTTATCCCAGTTTTCCCTGTGTCTTAGGGACTGTGTGCCTCACAGCTAATCAATTACTGGAAAATATAGCACACTGGTCAGGTACGAATGTTAATTAACAACCTGTTCAGAAAAAAGGCTTCTAAAAGAAGGATAGATTTCCTTCTGCACCCTATATCAATTTTACCGTGTCCATCCTGAGTAGTTAGGAAATCTTTAACATTTGAAATGTCTTTTTAATATGCTGAAGCTAATGCAATGTTAGGATAAATGCACATCTAGTTGTATTCCAAAATATAAAAGAGTCAGCTCTTTAAAAAGTCAGACCCTGCCAAGAAATTCCAAATGGAGCTACCTCTGATGCCACCTGTTTTTCCACAGTGTATTCAGGACAGCTGTCAAAGTGGTATGATAATTTGGGCGAAATTAACCTACTAGTGACAAGCAATCTGGGTGTGAAGTTCTGAAAATATTTTACCTTTTTTTTTTTTTTAACATGTCAGTATTAAGTCGTGGCAATTATTTCTTTTCATAGGTTAATATTAAGATGTTGAATTAGTAAAAAGACTATCAGTATCACATACCCATTTAATTCCTGTTATATTAGTTACAGAGCTGTTCCAGAATGTAAAGAAAATCTCATGCTGGATAATTAATGAATGCCACTACTTTTATAGAGTTGTTGAGCATACACTCATTTTATGCCTCAGTAAGAAACATAATAATGGCTTCTCTTAGTGCTTTACTTCATCAACTTTTTATCCAGTAGTATTAAAAAGGCTGGTTTAGAAGCAGCATTTATTTTTTAGATGTATTGAAAGCGTTCAACAACTGCTCTCTTAACCCATTCCTGCCCTTGTATGCCAATGTTATTCACAGACAAAAAAAGACAAAATACTTGCTACTGCACTCAAAATTCTCTGGAAGAAAATGTATGTTTAATGCTACTTAGGAAATGACACCTCTCTGTATACCTTAACTTATGGACACGGGTTATCAACTAATTGCTTCTCTGTTATGCTGATTTTATTAAACAGAGGCTGTCAATATCTTGTCTTGGAGATGTGGTATTTTAGTGGAAAGTGTACAGATACTCAAAAAGATAAAAATGTTTACAAAGTCTCCCTGCACTTGTTTCATAGACTAGCTTCTTTGTATGTTTTTCTTTTTTTCTGATGATTCAAACATCCATCATGAGTATGAAAGTGATTTAATTGTTATTACTGGAGTGTGAAAAAATGCTGAGGACCAAATTCAGTTTAGAGTTATAGTTATTCCTGATGAAGTAAATTCAGATCCTGGGTCTTCAATAGTGTGATGGGAGAGGTCTGTAGGACATCATCTTTCCCAGGGCATGTGGGAGTCTTCTGAATTTCCTCAGCAGGGTCTACCAACGTGGGTCTTCTAAAGCCCAGACGCAGTTAAAAGTTATCTTTAGTCCTCTCTCCTTTAAAATAGCCTGTGAAAGGGCAGCATAAATTCCATCTACCTACTGCTGGGGTTTTTTGGGGTGGTTGGTTTTTTTTTGTTTGTTTGTTTGGTTGGTTGGTTTTTTTTAAGTGCTGGTTGTGGTCTAACACAAAATGAATTTTGTGTTTCCTTGAACCAACAAGTAAATTTTCAGTAAAATTTTTGATATAATTAATAAACTTAAGACATTAAGCTGGTTAAATGCTTCAAGGTGTTAGCCTGCTCTAACCTCTTTGGAAGACAGAGGGGAGACCAAAAGGGCTAAAGCAACACTGATTTCCTTTCACCCTAAGGATCAATGCTTATGCTTTGGAGTGTAAATAGGTTTGTTGAACATATCAAGATACAGAGGTAGGACAGTGGATTTGCATATGCTAGTAAACATTGCTATTTGGCTATGTTCTGCAAAATAAAAATACTACATGTAAGTCTGAAAGAAGTCTGTGGGGACCATGGAGCTATATATGCAGAGTCATTTTCTAACTAATGAGCAAATTCCTGTGAATGGTCGCAAAAATTATGATGGGAAGTTGTTTGGGTTTGTTTGTTTGTTTTTTTAATTAATCTTTATTCATCAATTCAATTAGCTAGCATAAGCAATGTTGAATTGAAAGTAACTGAAGATGCAGCACCCCATAATGGTTGCTTAGTTTGAGCGATTCACTGACTATCCTCCTAATAATTGTCTCCATCCATCTGTTAGAAAAAGAGTTATTTGTTCAGAGCTTGCTACAAGCAGTTTATGTCTATAGAAGAGATGCCCAGGAGCATGGCTTGCATGAGCTACCAAAATGAGTTTGTTGTTGTTGTCTTAGCACTGTTTCTGCGTTGCCAATGCAAGAAGGTTGTGATTTGTTCTGCCCGTTCATCCAGTACTTGATACTTTTTTGAAGCTCTCGAAAGTCAGATCTAGTGTGAAATTTTGCCATCTCAAGAAAAGCAGAAATGATCAATGTGTCTTCATTGGACAGGAAGGGTGAAATGCTGCTTACTGCACACATTTTTTATCATACCGGAAAACTTTATTGGTTTGGCAGAAACTGGTAGATATTTTTCAAGAGCTGTTTAAGCTAAACTTTACCTAAAAATACAAGTGAATTGAACATTAACAGTTTTACTGAAAGACAGGCTTTTCATAGAGCAAAAAGGAAACCAAAACCTGTAATGATTACATAAAATTACAGAGTAACACAAATATACCTTAAAAACGCGTTGTTTGCTTACTTATTTTTTTCCCACAGCTCTACTTTGAGAGGTTTTAAGTATTTCTTAAATCTGATGAACAAAGGTTAAAGCAAGGCAGGTCTTTGGCCCCAGAGCCAAGAAAGCATGTTTTTTTCTCTTCGATGAATAATATGTATTCCCTAAAAGACATCTCATCAGCTGTGGAATGAGCATGGATTTGGTAAGAACTGCAGTATAACTCTATTTCCTGCACTATTTGCCTTTTTTTTTAGCTAAATTGAATTTTAGAAATTAAAGTTTATGAATTAAAATTCAAAATGCAATGAAAGCATAAATAAGGAAATCAAATTACACTTAAATAGAGCAGGATTAGGTCAACTAAGTATATTAATAATTCTAGCTGTATATGCTGTAAGTATACTTCTTTAACTACTCCATAACTTTAGATATTCTTGTATATTTGCATATAAGTGATTGTGAGCAATGAACAGTTTTGCAAGCTCAAGACAATGCCAAAACTCTAATCAGAATCAGTACTAACAATTCATTTTGTATATAAGTGAATGAAGGTGCGACCATGAAACTATTCAACCAGAAACCATGAGGTAAGTGAGCAACTGATAGGTGTCTGAGGAAGTTAAACAGTATAGCCTATGGTAATTGAAAAACTTCTGGATACTTTGCTGCATATGGGTAATGTAGTAATTGGGTTATTAGAAACCTGTGTTGTTTCTGTTTTGAATGTTATATTCTGAGTTCTGACAGTAGGTCTATCTTATGCTTACACCTTGTATAGACATCTGTGAACCAACTTTAAATCAACTATCTCAGACATAGCTAGCGGTGTAGCAGCAGTAGTATGAACCACAGTTACCTGCCGCTTCCACTAAAATTGTCTGTCCAACTTTAGTCATATACCTTTAGAAACCTTTCTAGGAATCATTCTATGTCCATCAAGAACAGGATTTTTCCATTTGCAGCTGGTGCGTTTCTTGTTCTCAAAGCCCTATAATGCTTAGTTAAGTTCCAAGCACCCTGTGGCAAGAAGTGATAAGTTGCAATTATTCTCAGTTCTTTTTTGAGCTGCACTGCACTAAAGGATTTACAGTGCAGATGGCAGAAATACTTGGTCGTGTCTTTCAGTGAAGATACAGTAAAAGTAATAAAAACAACTTGAGAAGTAAATACTGCACTAGCACTGAGTTGTAGGCTACTGATGCTGCAGCGCACTGAATGAGTGACTTAAAATTTACCACCGGTTTGTCTTCACCAGCTGCATTCAAAACAGAGACCATAGTGCAGATTTACCCATTGCTGCACTGTTTTCTCTGAAGCAATGCTGTTGCAAAGTGGCAGCACTGTGAATAAGCACGCTCAAATTGGCAAGGACAGGAGACAAGATTAAGAAACAGGAGAGGACTTGATTAAACTAGAGATGGCTGCAGTTACAGTAAATTTAATGTATTATTATTGTTGAGCTAAATACTGTTGTTGCTATATATACTCTTGTATAAAAGTATGATTCTTGCACAGTGCCATGAGTTTCAAACAGTTTATGAACTGTTGTGGCACAATTTTGTCAAACATCTCGCAGGTCTTCCACCTGGTAATTTTTTTATAAATGATTCTTTAGGAGTAAGCTTTCCCAGTGAAGAGAGGTGTTAATTTTATTTTAATACAATACAATGAGATTTTGGTGATCTATATTTACTTAAAAAAAAAGGCTTAAAGGCAATCAGCAGTAAATCTTTATGAGCAGTGGTATTCAACATATTGTTAAGTCATCACTTCGATCCAATTTTGTAGTGAGATAACTGGAGGGGAAGCTCTTGCATCTGCCCCAGGTGTTGCTGGCTCAGAAAGGCATTTCTTCTTCTGTCCCAGGTTCTCCTGTCTGGCTCCTGTTTCCTCTTTCCTTTTCTCAGCTGGGATTATGTACAGCCAGGGGTAAAATTGAACAGATGCTTACAACACACAGAGAAATGCCATATGTACAACTGATAGGATTTTCCAGAATATTAGCAGTTCCAGAATATTAGACTATGGAGCAAGTTTGACTTGACTTTTTAGGCTTGATCAGGCCATAAGATATTTTGGGTTTTTTTCTTTTTTTATTGCCACATAAACTGTTTTGAGGAGTTTAAAATCCATAAACTCAGTAGCTTTCCTACTGAAGATTACACTGAAATGAAATGTGAAGATGAGATGCACATACTTCAGTGCAACTTTTTGCAGCTCTGCATAGGGTTTGCCAAGATTTAGAAATATTGTGAGTAGTTCATGCCTTGGCATGCTCCTTGCAGTAGAAAGTCTATTTTTTCCCCTCTAAAACCAATATTAGCTACATAATATTTTATAGATAATGTTTTTGAAATGAGATAATTTTGTAGCAGCAGAGACATACAATTATCTCAGCATGTTTGAAGCAGCTTTGTAGCCTGTAGATTACAACTAAAAATGTCTGCCTATAAAATAAGAGGGTAGACTGTGTGTTACAACATAAAATAATTTTAACTTAGTAGTTAAAAAAAAAAAGATCATATGACCGTTCACATTCTTTAGAACCTTTGGAGGTAAGAATCTCTGATGGAGCACGGCACTCATAGCAAATAGGGAAGTAGTTTGGGAAGTGATAAGCTGTCTTTGGGTTATCTCAGCCTTGGGATGGAACATCTGCTGAACTGACCTTGGACAAAATGCGGAGGGAGCAAAGAAACAGAGGGCAAATGGCTTTTTCAGTAATAATTATCTCTGGTCTGTACACTCTACACTGTTTTATGTTTCTGACCTCACCTGGTAAATGACTGTTTCAAGAAACAATCTCATGGTTGCCCTCTTCACTAGAGCCACACTTTGCAGGTTGGAAATAAACTGGGGGCTTTCAGGGACTCCAGCTCTCTGCAAGCCTCTTGAGGTGGCTGGAAAGTGAGGGGATGAGAATCTCACCCATGGTATCAATTGTTAAAACTGTGGGTTTGGTTTGTACCTTGCCTGTTGAGGGTAGGTAGCTTCCCAGAGAAGCAAGTATCCTCACCAGTTTCTAGTCCTCTCACCAAATTTTAGAACAATCCAAACGATGAAAATTTTAACACTGCATAAAACTGAATTGACATTTAGTACTTGAACTCTGACATGAACTTCCTCTCCCTACTAAAAGATCATGTAAGTGAATCAAAATCAAAGAATCAAAAAACCACATGGGCTTTATTTGTTGTAGGACATAGCCCTAAATTTTAGGTCTATTTTAAAATAAACTTTAGGACATAACAGCCAGTTCCTAGTGTTGAGTGGTAAATGACAAGAATGGAGAATGACCCAGTCTGCACATGAAACCTTTGTTCATTATTTTGTTTTCCCTTTTGTGGTCTCTTCATATGCCTTCATTCATCAGTAGTTAAGCTGTTGAAAAAATGAATTAAATCCATAAACCTTACTTATTTTTCATTTTTATATCTTTTTAAAAATTCATATCATATTTCCTGATTCATGATCCTTCTCGAATATTCTTTTTCTAAATGTGAAATAGTGTTAGTGTTGAATTTGGTTCTTGAGTGCTATTGCTTTGAGTAAGCTGAGCTGTTATGAAAGAGTGAAACATTTTTATGTCCTGTAGACAAGCAGAGCTCTAGGCATTTCATGTCATGTTACCATATGTAGTTAGAAAATATTGATTATTTTGATGAAATTGGGCAGAGAACAAAGCCGTGTGACATAGAAAATTAGTAATAAATTCCTCTTTTATATATCTGAAAAGCTAGTCAAATTATCCTTGACTGTGTCTTCATGGTACAATAACATTGTCTTATACTGTGCTTTTATTGTGGTAGTCTTTTAAAATCATCTTGCAAGCAGTCTGGCTGTGTTTTCAGAATAGATTTTGAGAATCAATATCTAGGTCTGTTTTGAAGGAATGTAAATGTCATACCCTGCCTTTATGTTGTCTGCAAAATGTAACGAATGATACCAGGAACAGCTGGCCTTAGAAATGAATTGGAAGACTAAAATATACTTACACTGCTCTTCGAATACTCTATACATTCAATACTATAGTTATGTGTACTCATTTACCTACTGGCAAGTGGCTTCAATGAAAGAAATTGTTCATTAGTATTCCTTGTGCAAAAGCTTAGAAACAAATTTAGTGGTGTAATTAGTAAGATGAGAACGAAATAGCACATGAGCTTAACTACCAATTTTACTAACATTATATAACACAATAGAAATGTGACTGCACTGTTAATGATTNTTTTACTAATTTTTACTAACATTATATAACAGAATATGACATTATATATATTATATATATGACATTATATAACGGAATATGTCCCTGCCTATGGCAGGGGGGTTGGAACTCGATGATCTTCAAGGTCCTTTCCAACCTAAACAATTCTATGATTCTATGATTCTATGAATAGAAATGTGACTGCACTGTTAATGATTAATCTAGGTTTGCCTTTGATGTGCTTGATCTGTTTTTATTTTATTGTGCAAATCTCATGCGTCTGAAGTTAACAAGTGGAAAATAGAGGATGGGGCCTGATAAGATGGGTAAAAACGCCTTTCTGACAAAGTAACTTTGTCCTTCCTTTTGGTATTGTATTGACCATGGGAGATTTCAAGACCTTACCTAAAATGCAGTGTTCTCAAACAAGTAGAAAAAGATGTGCCCTATTATGCAGCCATCATGCCTGTAGGTTACATCTAAAGGCAATTACCACTGGGGGAGCCCCTCCCCTTCATTGTTTTCAGTAAAATGTAATAGGTTTTCTAAGATACGAACACTATATACTACCCTTTTGTTAATTTCCCAATTCCTTGATAAATATCAGGGAAAATAATCCCTGACTTTTTGCCATTTTTAACTGAAAACAATGACTGTTAGAAAACAAATCTGGAGATTTAATATGCTAGCCCCCACTTAGAGCAAGCTTTTATTTTCAGCAGAATGATTTTGACCGAACAGTTAGAATTCTGATGTAATTTTCTATGGAATATCTATTTCAGTTCTCTCATAACTTCATTCTCCACTAAAAGCCAATATTTCCTCCAGGATTGTTTCTCCAATAATAAGCAGCTTTGCTGAACTTCTGTGATGTCTGAAAGAAGTGTCATGATTAGGAAACCCAAGAAATAAAGGAAAGTGGACATAATGGAGTCATGACAGCAGAATTTTCTGGTTTTGTTTTTTTTATTTTTTAGCTAATGGCAATCACTTTTTCAAATGAAGTCCAACTTATCTGCTAAAAGCAAATGCTTGGCATAAAGAAGTTTGAAAATCATTTTACAGCAAAAATATTGGTAAAGCATTTTCAGCTATATCTAGTGAGCACTCTGAAGTATTTCTACAATAACCTCATCCTAGTCTGCCATCACAGGGCGATGAAGTCACATTCTTGTGTATTTCATTCATTCATCTTCCGTCACGATATTTCTTTTATTCTACACTTTGGCCTTAAAGCTTCCACAAGACTTTAACAAGATATTTTCTTCAAGGTGCTAGGAAACAAAACAAACTTCCTTTAGGTCTGTTGGCCAGGATTCATCCAACACAGGTAGCACTTGGCAGTTAGTACTTGGAGTTCAGAGGTTTTTTGAGGTTGAACAAAGAACCAAGGCTTTGTTGGCTCTGAAGAGATTGTGCATATATTTAGGAAAATCCAGTGTTATATGGAAAACATAAATTTTTTATGTCTCTGACTGTATAAAAATAATTGAGAAATTATGATGCAAACCAATAAAAGGAAAACCAAGAAAGAGTTGAAAGAACTGTGCTAAAGATTCCAGTGAAAGATGGATTTTAATTTAAAATTTTCATGAGCTCAGTTCATTAACTTACTATTATCATTGTTTTGATGAAGCTGGGGTTTAAATTTTATTAATTGTACAACCATATAATCTCTCTGGTTTAAAAATTATCATGAGTCAGTGCTGCTTCTTTTTTTTAATTTCTAATAATAAGGGTCCTGACTGCTGCATGTAAGACTAGAAAAACACCTGCAGCAAGCCTCAGTTAACTAGGTAAATATTATTGAATAAAAGTTGACTGGAATACTTTGGATTAGATTCCCAAGGCGAGCTGTTTTTCCTGATCTGTTTTTTGTCTCATTGTGGTATAATGGAGATATAAAACAGTTGCTATCGATAGTTACATCAGAGTGACAGTATCTACTCCATGCAAATGACCTCATTAAAGTCAAAGCATCATTTTAAGTAAATGTTAATCAGATTTCTACTTAAGTACAGAACAGGTAGCATTTTATGAGGCAATCAGGATGGGGATTCAACAGAACAAAAAGAACCGGTTTTACAAGAAGGATTAGAAAACATCATTTCCTCTTCCTGGTACTCAGAAAATAACATGGATTGTGTATTGTTCTCTAGAACACTGGCTTTTGATGAGATGCTCTTTTTGATGGGTTTGTCACCAAACAATAAGCATGCATTCATGTTGTTGATAATGAATTTTCTATATACTGTGGAAAAAGATGTGTTTGTTGGAGCTGCTCTTATGCCTGTTAATTTTAGCACTGTTTGTTTTCATAGTTGGCTGTCTGTAACGTCAAGTTAATAGAATCTCTTTTTTTTTTTTCCAAAGAAGGAATAAAAGTTCTATAGCTTATTATACTGTTCTCACAGTATTGCGTTTTGAGAGAACCAATGAACCTCTTCAGTTCAGGCTGATAGTAGTAGCTGTGTATTGCACAAGGTCTAGGGAGGACTGGAGGTTATGGTTCTGTGTTTAGAACAATAAAGTTTTCTGCAATTTCCTCTTTTCAGTTGGCTATGTCAGGAGAATTCAAAGTTTTCCAATTCTTTAGCCTTTATTAGAGTCTGTGTCATGAGAATGAGTTATCATAGATTTTAATTCACCTAATATAGATTTCTTTTCCCATTACACATTCATGTGATAGCACCTGTAATAACAGCAGAAATTGGCACTTTATTAATTCATGCTCATGATAAAACCCAAGATGGGGGGGGGGGGGGGGGGAAAAAAAAAAACAAAATCATATACATTTTTTNGGGGGGGGGGGGGGGGGGAGAATATATAAGTAATGCTAATCAATTTTTCTGACACACTAAAGATTTTTAACATAAGCTGGAAAATGGTCCAGCAGTTATATTTCTCATGATGAGATTAGTAAAGGGAATGAAACACAGTAGAACTATTTTCTTGACAATAGAGTATTATTATTTGGTAGCCAGCTTGAGCAATACAGTGAGATGAACTTGAAACATTGCATAAATTTTCTGGAGAATACATGCATATGTTCAAGCTACGCTTGTCTGGATTGCATTGAAGTCATTGGAGACTTATAAGTAAGTTACCTTACAAACTTTTAAAGCTTGTAATGTCAGGTAATGTAATATTTTGGATCTTTCGTATGCCATCGTATCTGCATTGCTACCACTTCCAGGAAGATCTGTGTTTAAGGAGATGTAAACCCATTTTAATCTAAATATTGGAAATGACAAATTCTCTTAACACTTTTTTTTTTTTAAAGAAATTTGATAAAAACATTGCCTCAGGTGCTGATGAAATTCAGAAGCCTTCTATGAAACATGCAGGAACAGCTACACTCCTGTCACTAGGAACTGGAAATAAAGCAGGAGATAGAGACTTGTGGGTAGTTTATTAGACCTATTGTACTGAAAAAGTATCCTGACACCAGTATCAGCACAGTGTTTAGGATTCTGTTTACAGTTTTCTCTTTTATTTTTTTTTTCTTTTATTCTTCTCAGGCTTTGGAAGACCAGGTATGGGACCTGCTGCATGAAGCAGACAAGGCTGCAGAGGAGAACAAAGAAAAGAGTCAGGTTTATGATGCCATGGCAGAGACCCTTGGGGATGCATGGGATGCCCTCATCATTATGTTAGAGAAGCGACAAGCTCTTCTGGAACTTACTTCAGTGTTCTTTGAAAATGCTCTGGAGGTTTGTATTTAAATCAAATGATTCTTGACTTGAAACCTCCCACATCTTACAGGTACTCTCTCCACTGTAATTTTACTCTGTTTTATATGTTCATTGCATTCCTAAAGGTTGAAGCAATTAAGAAAATAGATATCTCTAGATCTATCTTTCTTTTTCCACTTTCTGGATAGTTCAGGATGAAGCTGAACAAAAAAAAACAACAACCACATGTAGACTTTAAGAATATCTTAGCCATGATGTCTCCAAAATTGGTACTTGGCAGAAAATGACAGTGAAAAATGGAAATGGACCAAACCTTGAAATATGTAATTCAGTGGCTATGGACATTCTGCACAATATATTTCATTCCTTATGATTCAAATTATTTTGCGTTGAAAGAACTAAATTCTCAGATGCCTTCACTAATGATTAATGAAGATTGGCCAGTGAAGATTTTACACTGGAATATTCATACGGCTATTGTAATTATGCAAACTAAACCTTAGTCTAACTTGCCAGTCCTTTACCTGAGACTTCTGTGTGCAGATGTGCAAAAAAGGGCAATTGTGTGAGCCCAGAGACAGATTTCAGGGTGTTGTCTTTCCCTGTTTACCCATTTCTCTGTATCTCTTATCCTAATTCACTGATGCACAGGGAGCTAAAGCGAGGAACGATTCCATGCCCTGAAGGTGTGTGCTTACTCTGTGTAGCCTCACATTCAATTCTCCCTGCATCCCTGGAGCTTTGAAGAGTTTAATAATTCTCCCTGTTAATTTTGTTTCTACAATAGCCCAGTGCCACCTATAAATTACAGAAGCAACTATTCTACTGTTAACTGTCCAAAGAACTCCAAGATCAACAATCTACTAATTATCGTGTCCTGGTGATATGTATTATACAAAGAAATTAGTACAGAGCTGGCATAAGTGTCACTATGATAAATTCTGGACTACCAAAGGTTGACCTAGTGCAGGCTAAATCCTTAAGGGGCTAGCTGAATTGCCGCTGCAGCAGGCTTATGTCATTAAAACAAAAAGCGGCAGCTAGAGCACAGCACAGTTCACACACATTATATATATATATAGAAGGGAAAAAGAAATCCAATATCAATTTAAATAGGAGTTTCTGAAACTTCTTATGGAAAGGCTTTTCTTTAAATGACAGCCTGTGATGATGGAAATCTTTGTTTTATTGTGATAAAACACAAAACAGATCTCAAGTATAGTCTTTAGTGAAAATCAGAACTCAAGTCTCAAATGTTGATACCTAATGGATTTCTTTCATAGCATGCAGATAAAAAGGGAGAAAAAACATGGAACAACAGAAAAGACAGAAAAAAGCAGAATGCTTGCTTTTCATCTTCCTTAATTTCATCATAGGTTTCAACATCTTTGCTTACACTGAAACACAAGATTGAACTCTACTGGTTTCTTCATTCTTGAGATGAAGCAGTAGAATTGATAAAGATTGGCTGAGATGCAGAGTATGTGTCTCCACTTTCTCTGAGCTACTCATATTTGAAATTGCACCTGCAAATGTGGAAGCCAAATACAGAATTCCAATCTTAGTTTTAACAGTCTCAGCAGATTACCAAATCTGCTCCAGATCTCCCTGAAACACAGCGTGTTTCAATGTTTAAAATATGGAACCCGTGGAAAAATGAACTGTAAAGGAGTAATCTAACTTCATTCTTTCCCCACTATAATTAATTGCTGTGTTTACCATAATATTAGCTTAAATTTGCTACTTATTTCTGCTTTCAAAAGAATGATTTGAAGATTGTATCTCTATCTATGTTGCCCTTATTATTAAAAAGAAGTTCTGGGAAGGAAACCCAAGTTAAAGGCTTTGTTCAAGTTAAATGATTTAACTGAAGGTTTTGAAATTAACAGATTCTTCCATAAGAATTTATTTTCAGTGGATATGAAGGCTAGGTAGGAAAGATGATTCATAAAATGACAAACTGTAATTACAGAGTACGTCAACTGAAATTTGGGTTCCCTCAATCAATGAAAACCTCAAAAAAACAGAAGGCGCGTAGAGGCCACAAAGCATCTGTATCTAACAATCATTAAAAATTCCTTTTTCCAAGAATTTATAAATTCTCCTGAACTTTCCATATAATACAGAGATTATATGAAGTTCTGCAAAAGAAAATTTTACTGTGCTTCTCCCACCCTTTGTTTTCTTAATGCAGTTTGCTGTTAAAATTGACCAAGTTGAAGATTTCCTGAAAAATGCCCAAGAGTTTGACAATATTGACTCTTTGAGAGATCTCCTCCTGCAACAAGAGCATCATACAAAAGGTACAAACTGTATTCCACTCCTGATGGTATGTAATTGTGCACTGACTCCTGGAAGGCCAAATTTACTCTTCCTGTGCATATTAAAAAAAAAATAAAGTCTTAGAACAAATATGAAAATATTATATTTGGAAAAATATAATGGTGAAATAACTCTTTATCAAGCCTCCTGAAATATATGAAAAATCTCCTGGTTTTGAGCTAGCACTCTCATAGTTCCGTCTTTGCTGCAGAACAGCTGGTGGTAAGCTTGTCTTCTGATTTCAAGGCAGTCCGGGCCAGGTGAGCTGCCAGGAAACCAAGCTGACTTTTAATGCTGTTTGGCAAGAAAGTTCTAAACCAGTCCTTCTGTTCCATTAGAAAATTCATCAGGTATCAAAGCTACCAATGACTTAACATTTTCCTATGGAAAAAATTTGCATCAGAAAATTTCCAGTCAGCTCTAGTAACAATCCCCTGTAAAGTCCTACAGTTTCTTGAGAGTGGCCGGGGAGAAGCCTGCTCTCTGCTTTCCTTTGCCTAGGGATGAGGTTTGAAGCAGAAGTGGTGAAGTGAGAGTGAGAGCTATGAGATAGAGGTGGCAACTAGACAGCTTCCGAATCTATTTGCCTACAATGGTTCCCTGCACTGAGCTTCTGCCTTTGAGGAGTGGGGCTGTGTTTCATTTCCCCATTGAGTTGTCTTATCTGTTCCAAAACGTTCTGCAGTTACCACTGTAACACTCGTGGGAAAAACGACCTCTCTCCCCTTTCACCACAACTTTCCTGCACATATGTTTGCCGAGAAAGATTCTTCCATGTGACTTCTTTTTGTTTGTTCAAATTTTCATGTGAAGCATCTTCTACCATGTTGTAGTACTCTTCATTCAAAAAGGGAAAAAAAAAATATTTCTCAAAACCAATCTCATTGTGTGGCTACTTCAGTCACCTTTGCAATTCCATATGGATCTGTAATTTTTATAAAACTTAAGATTCCATCTTTGTAATTTTAAAAAAAGTTTTCTATAAGATTCCTAACTGACAGAATATTAATTATACTGTATTATTCACTAGTGGAGACCAGCTTACATATTTTTAGCTACCTTTAATGCCAGGTATTCTTCTCAGGAGACTGAATAGAGACCTGAACTCAGGAAATTCTAATATGGGGTTTAGGGCTTCCAATTCTATCCTTATGGGAGAAATGTGCTCACTGTTTATCAATTTTAACCTGAAGTATCTAGCAGTAATTGCTGAAAAGAGGGTCTATAACTGAGAATCAGATGAAATGGTTTGCCAGAGGAAGACTGCTTTGATGGAGATAAGCCTTTCCTCAGATGGAGGAAAGTGGTTGCAATTGCTTGGCTTCTTGATCTGTCTTAGCTACATCAAATTTGGGAAAATGATACTGAGCTCTGATAAAAAACAGTGTTTGTATTGCTTTCTGCAAGAAGGATACTATCTACCCACTCCAAAGTATGGTGGCTGAATATATGACATTTGCAAAGTCTATATGACCTCTACCAGCCTGTGATGAGTAGTGTATCACAAATGTTTATCACCAAAACAAAAATCACGCAAACAAACAAGTTTTGAAACAAATGCATTTCAAATCAGAATAAATAACATGAAAACACATGAATTATCCTCATTTATCCATTTTTACATGTATTTCATTCTGGATAGACTGAAATGGAACATTTCTGATTAATACTACCTTTCTGGAAGGCAAGAAGCAAAATGGATAGGCTTGTTGCAGTGAGCTTATGGAAACTAAACTCTCTTGTTAGACCTTGGTGGCTGGAGAAGTGGAGGTATTTCACTTCTGCATCCTCCCTAGGTTCTCCATAGGAAAGGTGGAGATTTAGGGTGCTTTGTTTTGGGTTACCAGTACATGTACTCAGATGGGAAGATGAATGATTCAGCTGTTGGCTGCCCGTTTTTGGTTGCTTCACTGCCAGCTCCTTGCAGACATTCTTTTCTTACACTGTTCTTCATGCCTTGACTCTTATTTGGCTTGGCTCCCCTTCTTCGTCATTCCGTACAGAAAAATTTTCCCTTTTCAAAACCTATAAATACTGATTATTGTCTGTTCAATAGATTTTGTACTATGTGACTTTAAGGAGCTGAAACAAAGGCTAGTAGGATATTAAAGTATACTAGTCCACTCGATTTTAACCCTGAATGTGTCTAGGTAGAAGTTATGTAAAGAAGATAAGAGTTCCTGGTATTAATGACTTATTTGGTCATGAGGTTATAACAGTCCCCAGACAGAACTTTTTCTTTCAATTTCTGTGAGGGACATAAAGACCTAAATTTCATTTGCATTACTAATGAAAAACTACAGAGGCTACTGACCCACACAGAAAGCAGGATAGGAAATTCCACTTCAGCTTACCTGAGGATTGGGAAACCATCAAAAAGAACTTAGTTTTGAGAAAAAAAAATGTCACCTCTGGATTTTGTCTCAATGACTCTCAGTGCAACATTATATGTGTATATTCAGTATATGTACCAGTATAGGTACCTATATGTATGTGTATACATCGTTATACCTTTGCAGGTTTATATAACAGCTGTCCAAACTGAAATATCTTAGGATATATACCTTCTGAAGTAAGTATTTATAACCTGTTCATGCAATGCATGAAAATACATTACACTCATGTATGCAAATAGATAGGTAGCTTTAAAAATACTTGAGTAATGCTTGAAATACGTTACTAGAATTACAAATCACATTGGTTTTTTTCCTATGAAATTCTATTCTTACAGAACTTTTGGAAAGGTCACTTGCACTTTTAAACAAAAGCCAAGAGCTAACTGAATTCATAGAAGAATTCAAATGTGAGGGGCCAAATGCAAATCTGGAGCTGATTCAGGGAGCCCACAGCAGCTGCTTGAAAATTGACAATCTCCTTGAAATGCTACAAGACAGGAGGCGGCAACTGGACAGATTTCTTAAACATCAGCGCCAAGGACTGGAGCAGGTTCTGCAAATTTGTTTGTGGCACCAACAAGAGAATCAGGTAAGACAGATAATATTAAGGGAAGTCACAGTAAAAAAAAATAAAAAAATCTAGCAACTGTTTTATGGTAGAGACTGGTCCACTTCTGTTTGAGATTCTAATTTTTGAATATTTGACTTTGTAACTATAACACCCTAATAATTTATTTTAATGTAACTTTAATGTCTTCAAAAGCACTATTATGATTATGTGCATCTCTCCTGTAAGTTATCAAACATGGTACTTCAAGTGTTTTGTAAATAGGCTAAAATTTTTTATCGACCTCTGAGAGTACAGTCCTGATTGTGATACCTCTGTAAGTTTCCTTCTTTGTCTCCAAAAAAAATTTCCCCTGTATCAGATGAAAATTTTAGAAACTGTTAGCAGTAGTCTATTCTGTAGGCAGTAACTTTGCCTGTGAGGTTGTTTGAGATAAGAAGCAAGTTATTCAACAAGCACAGATCTTTGTAATTTTGCATAGAGACAACAAAATTGTTGAGGTACGCAAGAAAGCTGACAGCCTTATTTGTGGAGCACTCAATATCAATAGCTGCCAGAAAGAGAGCAAGAATTACTTATTTAATGATGAGATAAGAAAAAAAAAAACCCTGAAGAGATAAAAATAGTATGGTTTGTGTAAGTGCCAGAATCTCACTATGTAGTTATAAAGTAACAGATGACAAAAATTACTGAAAAATAAGAACTACAATACAGGAGGCTGTATCTATTTCTGTGCAAATCATTAGAAACCATCTTATTGCTGCTGTTACTCTTTTTGATTTTTTTTTTCAGTATTGCCACATAGCTACATCATAAAAGAAAGATTCTCAAAAAAAAAGTTGTTTCAATATAATGTATTCTAATACATTTACAACAGCTACAGCTGAACTTTTAGTATCTGTCTGACTATATTGGAAATATGTCCTATTTAATCTAGAAAAATAATCCTTTCTCTACCTTGAAAAGTATTAATGTTATTACAATTACCTGATCATGCCAGTGTTATTCCATAGTATACAAACACGGAGTAACATTCAAAATGGGAACATCTTGAAAATAGCTTGCTGTTGAAGAGTAAGGGATAAATATGTGGGGTCTTTTTTGAAGCAAAACACACTTCTTAAAAAGAAAAAAAAAAAAAAAAAAACAAAAAAAAAAAACAACCCA
>VUYV01000026.1:1130520-1141788 GCA_008711295.1 Anarhynchus alexandrinus
AAACAAAACAACAACCCAAAACAAAACAGGAAAAAAACCCCAAAAACGAACAAAAATCACATTGCTTCAGATATTAAATGTCACGATTTCATAAAATTTACTGGGGAATTCTACTTTTCGTCGTCACATAAGGGATAAATATTTGGGAGTAACCAGCTAGAATTTCACCCTAATGTAGATTAGACTGTAAATATTGTGAAGTGAATTTTTTTGTGTGTATGTTTCCATTTCCCCTCAGGTATGTGTTCACATCACAAAAAGTAAGTATAGAAACTGTTTTCAACTGGTAAATTTTCCTGATCATCTGAAGAGAGTGGCCAGTATTTAACTACCTGTTAGCTCATACTTGCATCCAGTTTGAGGCTGGTATACACATGGAGGGACAAAGTCAAATAGTTTTTAATATTATGCTTTTCAGAATATACTCGTTTAGTATCTGCATTAGTGTCAAACCTGGTATAATGTATGATTTCTACGTTTACGGACAATTAATTTGCATGCATCATGGACAAATAATATATTCACATGTAAATATAAGCACTGGAAAATTAACTTTCAGAAACTTTGTCAAATTTCTCTCTCTGGTCTATTACATATTATGCATATATTTCTGAGTGATGACAGAAATTAAACTCTCAAGGCCTCTTAGCACATCTGAAAACTAATATTCCAATCTCTACATGGACTGAACTCCTCTTAATGTCTAATGGTGCTACATACGCAAGAACAGCATATTAAACTCCCACTGACATTAATGGGAGTTCAGGGGTACAGAGAAAGCAAAGTACTGGAGATGAGCTCTGCTGTGTAAGATCTAAGAGTGGATTTTTGCCCTTTTTATTGCTTCTGTTTTGCTAGGCATAATTATGTAATGCAGAAGGCTGCATAATCTGTGGGCTGCTTCTTTAAAAGAAAAGCCAAGCAGCTGTAGAGGTGACCACTTACTACCTGGTTCTGAAGCCCTAAAAAAGCAGCATCTTCCTTTGATCTCTAATTGGAATGTGATGATTTGATAGTCATGATTGGAACATGTAACATGTTTCTTTTTCAGTATTTTCAATAGGTGAAAGTGTACTTATTTTACCTTTAGAGAAGGGTACGTGACCTTCCTTTGTGGAAGTGTCAGCATCGTATTTTCTGATAATCTCTTTCATTAATGAAAACCAGAGGCAGATTGGCCTATTTGGTGCATAATTAGTTATCTTTGGAAGAAGATTTATGAAAGTAATTTTTCTTAATCGATCCAATTATGCATATATGGGACAACTTAAATTATTCATTGTACTTGGTCACACCAAGGGCAGAGATAAAGAGCTGAGTAAGATTCAGGGGACAGGTGAGTATACCCACATTTGCCATCTAGACAGATATATGGGAAACAAACTATCTTGGTATAAGTCAATGTTCCCTTTTTTATTACATTTTTATTAAAGGTAGTTTAATTGACGTAAAAAAATCCTGTAGAATACAGCTCAGAGAATTAAAGGCTGTCATTGGATTTTACCCCCAAAAATGCATGGCATTCTTCTTCGCTTGTAATCTTAACGTGGTAAATTGATAGGTTTATGATCTCACTTCCCTAGAAGAATTTCAGTATGGTAGGATATGGAAAGGTTTTGTTGTTTCTTTGCTTGAAAGCAAATTTCTGTAATGAAAAATCGAGGTTTTCATTTTAACATCTGGTAACGAGGAACTGCAAATCCAAATGTGTAAATGCATATATATGAGGAGAAATCCACAACAGTAGCTTATGTGTAGAGAATTGTTTAAACATGGGCTACGCCTGCTGGTGGTGTGCTCTTTGCTGATTTTTTTTTCCAATAACTGCACATACACAGCATGGTACTGCTACTGGTAGCTGGAATGAAAACATTGAGTTTATCATCTTGGACAGTTTGAAGGCGAATCTGAAGACTGTCATCTAATACATAAAAGTATTTGAACCATCAAAATATTGCATAAAGTTCCTCTGTGAAGTTTTGACTTCATGTTTGATTCCAGCACATTCTGTAAAGACTTTCTTCATAAATATCAAAAAGTGTATTTTACAATGAGAGCTGAGACATTTAGACCTGAATGGGCTTAGGTTATTCAAAACTTCATAATCAGATCAATTTAAGATTACTACTAGCTACTTCTGGTGAAATCCTAGTGCCAGTGATCTTAGCAGTGATTTTGCCACTGCATCAGTTATGGCCAACACTTCTCTTGTGTATTTCCAAATGTCTGATCTCCTGTCCTGTTTCTCCTGATAGTGATAACTTAGTTCCTCTTACTACTCTTGCATATATGGGTCAACTTCATAGGATTCCCAAACTTTGATCCTGTGTAAAAAAAAATCCCCACACCTTGAAACCAAATGAGTTTCTGACATCCTGTCAAACTCACTCCATTGTCAGTTATATTTCCTGAGAGTATATATATTCTTGTTAAAGTAGGCATTTACCTGTATGGAGTGCTTGGTTTTAATATTTCACAATTGCAAAGGTTCCTTTCAAAATTGAAAATATTATTCGTATTAGCTAATATTCCAAATATCTTCTGTCTTTGGGAACTTCCTGTAAACAAAGTCCTTTCTTAAAAAAAGGAGGCCAATAGAAAGCATACAGTGCTTTTGTCTACATAGGCAAGAAACATCACAAATGAAAAGGACTGTTCTACTATAACGGAACTTGAAATGATTTTGTTTACTGGTATACATCACATGTAGTGGTGTTTGGTTTGTTTTTTTTATTTCCAGGGCCTTTTACAGTCCTTCACAAACATAGTATAAGAAGCCACTAGTAGCTACTCTGGGACAAGGCAATGCTGATACTTATTTCTTTTCCCATAAAAGGTTATTTTATTATTACTCTTCTTTATAAGGCTGCACTTGACCACAGAAAAATTGCCAAAGGCCAGATTGCCCTAACTTGGAATTAATGAACTTAAACAAGGATGCTTCACCAGCAATATTGTGAAGATAAACGCATTGAGGATTAGGGAAGGGCTAAGGTAGTATTGTTATGGAGAGACTGAAATGTCCCCTCAATGAACCAAGACAGATCTGTATTGTCGTGATGATGCCTTCACATACTGATAATAAAAATATTATTTGAGATTTAAGTTAGTAATTAAAGCATCAGCCACTCAAAGTGATTTATAGAATCTTAGAATGTTTGGGTTGGAAGGGACCTTAAAGATCACCTAGTTCCAACCCCCCTGCCGTAGGCAGGGACACCTTCCACTAGACCAGGTTGCTCAAAGTCCCATCCAACCTGGCCTGGAACGCCTCTCTGGGCAACCTGTTCCGGTGTCTCATTGTGAAAAATTTCTTCCTAATATCTAATCTAAATCTACCCTCTTTCAGTTTAAAACCATTACCCCCTCATCCTATCACCACACTCCCTGACAAAGAGTCCCTCTTCATCTTTCCTGTAGGACCCCTTTAAGTACTGGAAGGCAGCAATAACGTCTCCCCAGAGTCTTCATAGGAGAGGTGCTCCAGCCCTCTCATCATCTTTGTGGCCCTCCTCTGGACTTGTTCCAACAGGTCTATGCCCTTCTACTGTTGGGGGCCCCAGAGATGGACACAATACTTGAGGTGGGGTTTCACAAGAGCAGAGTAGACAGGTAGAATCACCTCCCTCGACCTGCTGGCCACGCTGCTTTTGATGCAGCCCAGGACACAGTTGGCTGCCTGGGCTGCAAGCACACATTGCTGGCTCATGTTGAGCTTCTCATCAACCAACACCCCCAAGTCTTTCTCCTCAGGGCTGCTCTCAGTTCATTCTCTGCCCAGCCTGTATTTGTGCTTGGAATTGCCCTGGCCCACGTGCAGGACCTTGCACTTGGCCTTGATGAACTCCATGAGGTTTGCACAGGCCCACTTCTCAAGCCTGTTCACGTCCCTCTGGATGGCATCCCTTCCCTCCAGCATGTTGATCGCACAACACAGCTTGGTGTCATTGGCAAACTTGCTGAAGTTGCACTCAATCCCACTGTCCATGTCTCCGACAAAGATGTTGAACAGCCCCGGTCCCAATACTGACCCCTGAGGAACACCACTTTTCTCTGGTCTCCACTTACTTTATGTACACTGCTCAGTGTTAGATTTTTGTCTGCAGACTGGATGGGTTGCTGACCTGGACTCAATGGAACTGGCAACAGCAGTGTGAGCATGCAAGAAATACTCAATACAGAAAGATGTTGCTTTGGACCCCTGCCCCGTTATTTATTGGAAAGCTTGCTTCTCCTTCTGAATTGACAGTGGGAAATGTAGGTAATCAATGGAAGGCTATAAGCATTGAAATCACCTGGACCATAATCAGTACAAAATGAGCAGTTTAGCAACCTGAGAAAAATGTTGAGGAGCCTTTGATTTCTGATATGGATTATACATCACAAACAGAGCAGATAATTTTTGTAAATCAATGAGAAAACCTAATTTTTGAAGAACAGGAGTGATTCCAATCAAGGAAAAGCACTGTCTTTTTCAAAGAGATATATTAACCTTCTCTCCTTTCCCATCCCTCCAACAAAATCACTGAAAGTAAGGTTCTGTGGATTTCTTAAAAAGCAGTTAAATATTCCCAGCTGTTGCTTCAGAGCTAAGCTAGCACAACTGAAATCACTCAGAGGTATTAGCTGTAGTGGAAGCCAACAGATTAAACTCATTGTAATGTGAAGAAATACTGTCAAGTGATAAAGGAGTGAACACTTTACTATAACAGGGTTAAAGAATGACTTTTTCTTCTGCCTAGCATTACAGAAATACTAGTTTGTTTTGCTAAGCAGATACGTGATACAAAGAACAGTCCCAATTTACAGTGACATTTTTCTTTCCCTTTTAGCACAGTTTTTATTGTCCGTTCCATTCATTTGTATTTTGGCGGACTCATAGTAAATGTTCTGTGAAAATGTGCTTCTAGGAAAAATGTTTCAATCAGTAAGTACACATCTGGAGGATATGCTCAAGAAATGAAGGCTCGGTAGGAAAATAATTTGTTTACTTTCCTAGCTCTGTTGAACCCCTGAGATAATGTGCCAAATTTTTTATTTGTAACTGTAAATTTTTCCAACACATTTTAAAGGTTTTTTCACTTTTAGAATTGTTTAAATTTATTAAAAAGAGCTTCTACATGATCAGATTAAAAAAAAATAATCTGTAGTGTGTATTAAAATTTGTAGTACCTAGTAGAAAGTAATTCTTAGTATGCCACATACAATTTGAGTATAGTGGTGATTTTCCAGACTAAAAAGATTGGAGGAACTCTCCTTGATACTAATAACTCATTCTGAGTAATATTTTAAAATGCAAAGCTTCACTCAGGAATTCTTGCCATGTGTTGCTTACAAAGAAAGTGAGAGGTACCTACATCAAGCAGAAATAAATACAAGTCATTCTGTGCAATTTAGAAGATATACTTGTATACTGCATATGTGTGCTGCATATACTTGCTGAAGTAAGTCTAATAATATGTAATTTATTTTTTTTAAGCTACTAAAGATTATTCCACATAATATTATCTCAATAGCTTAACTGGGTGTTTCAAACCAGGGACGGAAACGTTCTATTAGGTCATAAAGCCCACTAAGTCTATCTCTTTTTTTAATTATTTTTTTATATTCTTGCAAAAGTACTCAGATTTATAGTCTTTTACTGTATGCAAACGGATATTTTTAAGTTAACGTGATTCTAGGGAAAATGTGCAATATATTTATCTTGTTATAAAACATGCCTTTATTCTATGTGTGACTATAACTTGATTTTTCTTTAACTGTTTTAATTTATAATTTGGTCATACTTGATGAATACATTTTTGTCTATTATATACATATATTCCAATATGCGTTTGTTTTGAAACAATGCTTTCCTTCATGTATTAACATTTAAATAATACAAATGCAAATATTCAAATAAAAGCATGAACATTAGGAATGAAAAACGAAAGGAATGAAAATTCAGCTTCTTTTGTAGATGTAATTGTTTAGTACATATTTTAAAAAAAGGACAGTTGCTTCTCAAATTTTTCACTGACAATTATTTTTATTATTTATTTAGGTAACATCTTGGTACAAGAAAAACATCAGAGATTATTTTCACAAGCAAAACTTGGGCTCATCTCTATTGGAAAATGAAGAGTTACTTCAAGAGCTTGAAGAAATGGAAGTCATAGTGAAAGTAAGAAATATGGTAATTGATTGGTGAAGCAACTTCAAAAATGAGCAGCCAAATGTGAACTCAGGCATTTAATAAACACATATAGGGGTAGATACTTGGTATGTGTACATAAGATATATATTTGGATATATCTAAATGAAGATTTTTCTTATTTTACCTCTTTTAATGCAGGCCTCCATGTTTCTCAGTGTTTTTCTCATTTAAAACTTTAAAAGCTATTGATAAGGTAAAAGAAGAGTAATTCTTTTTTTTTGGTTTTTTATTTTTTCAGTTTAGTGATCAAGTTCCAGACTGGTAGTTTACATGTCAAACCACGTTGCAAGAAAAAAAAAAAAGGCAATTTTATTAGAATATTACCAAATTTTAATGTTCATAAAGGATAAAAAGACAGCCATTTCTACTATAATTCATTGTCACTGAACTATGTACATGATTGGAATAGGTATTTGCCCATTTATTTCTTGGGAATAAAAGTGAAAGGTTTGGGTTTTTTTTCATTGTGGATATAAGTTTTCCAGAGAATAAATCTGTTACCATGACTCCTAAAAGCAAGATAGGATTAAAGAAAATGTTGATATAAAAAAAGGATAACTGTATGATGTAAATTGCATACCTTTAGAAATTTTTTTTAGATACCTCAATTGTGCTGTCATCAGGTAAGTGCTGTTGCTGGGTCAGGATCATTCCCTACAGTATCATTTTTAAGCAATTTGATTTGGATAACCCAGATGACCAAGCAGGCCTTTTTCATCCCAAAACCATTCTAATAGAAACAAATGCCTTTTTAAAGGCTATTGTGTTGACAGCAACTAACACGAATAAGACTGCTCACAGTTACGTCTCCTTGTAAGCATTGTAGTTAAATGTCACGTTTACTTGTTTGCATAACTTACAGTTAACTGCTTCAGGGTTGTCAGGTAAGCAGAATACAATAATATTTGTAATGCTTCTCCAAGCACTATGTCAGAAAACACATTTTCTTCATCTGGGGAAGATGAGTATGAAAAGCTAAATTCTGCTGCAAAGCCTGAACAGACCTTTGGCACAAGAAAAGCAGAAGATAAACAGTAAACGAGCAAGCTGTGGGGTGTTTCCAGAGAAATAGGGACCTACAAAAATATTGAGGTATCCTAAAGTAGTGCTGAATTTTAGAACTAGCCAAATGATCATTAATCTTCCCCATGTTCCACATTGATAGGCTATTCTTATAATTTGCTGTCTGAATTAGAAATGATACTGTAAGTGCAGAAAGGAGAACAATATGCATTTTCATTTTGTATAATAATCAATCCTTTTCACGGTTGAGCATCCAGAAACTAACTTTGAGCAATAACACTTATTCTTACAGTTACACCTAACAATTCTTCTCCCATACATTATGTAATAGATCATTCATATAATCTTACTGAATTGCCTTTTTTTTTCTTAAGGTCATTTAAAAGTGTTTAGCATTAAAAATTTTTGCTACACATACGTGTGAACTACGATTTAGAACATCTTGCCTTTAGCCTTCTGCTGTTCTTACTAGCAGCATGTTCTAGCAGAGGGAAATGAAATTCTTGAAGTGGATGTTATTGAACATGTTGGTTATGCTTATGATATGCAAAAAGAGTGGTCAGTTTGAACTGCATACTGCAAATATATTTCAGAAAGCTGAGTTACGGGGCTTTGTGCATTAGTTTTTACAGCGCTAAACTGCGGATGTTGAGACCAGAATAAAGGAGGAACCTGGTTTCAAAATTCAAATAAAGTATACAATCATATATGTATTCCAGTAAATATTTGTTACATAGCAGAGATAAATGTTAGATGTCATCGTTGCACAGAGTAGTGTTTTACCTGTATGACTAGAATACAGTGAAATACAGAACAACTTAGAAATGAACTTGGCATTTTTGCTCACAGACTAAGCAAAAACAGGCTTGTAAGATATATCACATCTGCGCATGAAAGTCCCTAAATCTTCAGCAAGGCACAGGACTTCAGCAGCCCATTGCTGATCTGAAGTATTTTGACTTCGTATGTATTTTGGAACCGCAGTGCTGTTGTGTGAAGTGTTCATTCTGTTTGAGAAGCTGTTGACTAATTCCATGCAGAAGTTCAGGAAAAGCCGGGGAAGAATTAGGTACAATGTTAAAAGAAAGATTTTACTAGTCCTGGAAACAGAAATATTATTTTTTTCTGTATTCCCATACGGGGATGCACAAAATTCCCTCAAGCCACTTTTCTAGTAAAATTTTCATTTCAGTTGGTCACACAGCATTATACTGTTGTCCAGGATCACTACTTTATAGCATACAATCTTTTCATCCCAGTTATGATACAAATTCCTGATAAGTCTGAAATTACAGGTAGCTGTTTTATTCAAATTAGCCTACTTCGAAAAAAGGTGGGACTCAATCTCTGTAACTGACCTTTTCTAATTATAACATAGCACTCTGCTACTTTTTCTGCAACTGGAAACTTTATTAAGCAATGATTTTCTACTTTCTTCCAAATCACCTGTGAAATTATTAAATATAATGTGGCAAGAACATGTTTAGGAACAGAATGATTAAATAATACAATAGTAGCTATTTATCTAGCTTTTGGTAAAGCAAACATCTATAATTCTCAAAATATGTTTTCAGGTTGCATTCAGACCAAAAGACGACTGTGATGTATAACAACTCTGCTACATCTGTGCAATTTAATGTACTTTGCAGACTGATAATATCACTGGAAAATGACACTGAGTACCTTGTAACACAATCTGCTATAAAAACATGCAACATGTTCTGCTTTTTGAAGCTCTAGTTGGCATAGATGTTATACACATGCATGTGATCACCACACGTGGATATTTGCTGGGCACTTTTGTGGTAAAGAATCATCAGAATTATTTTCTATTTGTTTGATTTTTGTCATATGAGATTCTTCTGCAGGGACTAGCTTTCTCCCTGAAACCAAGAGTCATTATATACCTTGACAATAACTTGTCATATGTGACAAAACTGTAAAACACTCATAAAAATATTGCCAGGTTCACATGGAAAAATGGGGGGAAAAAAACCCACCACAAACCCCCAACTATACATAGCTATGGTAACATTCCATGCTATTTGGAAAATCTTTGAGTAGAAATGATATCTATCTTTTCAAGTAGAAAGAAAACTAACTGCATTAGTGCTTCAGAATTCCTCCACCTCTATTTTATTGAGCAATTTTTTAATATCTCTGATTCTTTAATGTTTTCTCGAGAGAAAATCAGACACCACTTTTTACTGCGTATATATTGGAAGCAATCTCTTTAGCAATAGGAAAAATACAATATCAGTTTTTTCTAGTAACTCTAAATCTGCAGTTGGAATTACATTCCCTTCAGGAATCCCTTTAGTGACCAAGTTATGTTCCAATTAAAAAAAAAAAAGTGAATACTCTACATTAATTTCAGAGTGAAATGTAATTTCCAGAAGTCTTCAGAAATTTTATCAGTTTGGTTAACTATTTTATCAGTTTATGTGGAAATATGGAAATGGTTGTGAAGAACATTTCAATTTATGTTCAGGAAGAACTATTAGGAGTACCTTACACAATACTTGACTAATTAATTAATTACAGGCTTTTTCTGTAGCTTGGTCATTGCTTAGAGCATAGCTGATGTCTGCTGTCGTTTGTCTAGTTCCCTCATAGTAAAACTGAATGTTTCCAAAAAAAGCAATTAGTGGCTTTAAAGTATTTTATTTATCTTGCTGCAAAAATAAAGGTAGATTTTGTTTAGTGTCTTTCCCGTACTGTCTGAATGGCCGTGACAATTTCTAATGGCATTCTGTTAGAAGTAATAAGTAAGTAGTAATTGATCAACTAATCTTAAACTACTTTGGGCTTTCTGTATTAGGATCTAAAGCAGTGTAAATGACTTTTCAAGTAATGTTTCATATATATACTGTAGCTTTGAGGGCCTGATGAAAAGTTTCTGCAGAGCGGGTGTAAGTGTTCTCACAGGGAATGAGACAGTGGAAAGTTCTGGTGTCTGAATAGTTTCACACAAAGAAAATACTCATGTGTTTACTTACATGTATTGTTTCATTAAGACCAACAGGACAAATGATTTGCTTAAATTGTTCAGAGGCTGGCCTAAAAATGATCTAAGGCTTAACACCTTATTTATGTGACTGGGCTGAGAGAAGAAAGGAGAATGGTTTATTATGTTCTCAAGTTGATATCTTATCTTGAACCTCACTTTGCTAAGAGGTGAAACCACTGAAAACATTATTGCTGTTTCGTACAATAATCAAGACCAAAAATAAAACCAAGGATTCATAATTGGGAAAAAAGCCCTCATCCCTCCCAAATATTAAAAGGGCCCCCTGCCCCCAGAAGATTTGAGAGAAGAGACAGATTTAGGAAATCATGTTCCAATGGGGATGTCTGCTGGCACTGATTAACTTCTTGCTGATACATTTCTATGTGTATTGGAGGTGCTTGGCATAGTAAAAAAAGAACTGTTAGCACCACTTTGTGGCCAAATAATTTTAGAGGTGAAGAAAAGTAGTAGTCTAAATTGTTTCTGCCACTTTTCAAAACTGAACTATGCTGGAACCAGTCCTATTTTTAACAAGGATTAGTGGCAAGATGGAGAGTACTTCTCTGTTTTATAGATCTGCATGCTTATTGGGTCTGGACTAGCCATGCTAGGTAACAACATGCTCTAATGAGGTCTTAGGATGGTTCTTAATGACCAAATTAAATATCACTATCAATGGTATTAATTGCTCTATTTGTTGACATTAACATAAGGGTCAAGAATATTGTACTTACCTGTTTTTTTCCCAGATCTCACAGCTAATGTTTAGATACATGGAAAAGTTATGTCACAGTTAAATGTCTGTTTGGAGCTCTCTTGTTTTTCTCTGGCCTTTGTGGATGGCCATGCTCCTTTACCACTCTCTGCAGGATACAAACTCAGGCTATCCAGCTCATCTTGCCAGCTTTTCTGAGACGGCATTCTATTGAGGAGTTTGACCAATATTGCATTTCACCTGCGTAGCAGGTTTTTAACAGGAGTTTTAACACAATCCTGTATTTTGATTTTTATCTTTTAACATCTCTCCATAATTTTCTGG